>JALPQI010005507.1:0-57886 GCA_025490895.1 Thaumatotibia leucotreta
TGGTAAGTAATCTTTACATTTTTTTATATATAAGTAAGTAGTATTTACTGATACATAGTTTATGTACCTACACAAATACCGTATGGTGACGGCAGTAAGAATACATTTGTCACCACCCCAATTCTTCCCGCGGGTGTCACAAAAGTCGAAAAAGGGATTGAAGTGGCGATTTACATTTACCTCCTAATGCATCCATACGCATAAGTAATAGGAGAGGCCTTTGTCTAGCAGTGTATTGATATAGGTTGTTGATGATGACGATGATGTTGATGGTGATGTTGTTGCACACATAAAACCGTTTTGAGATTTTTCAACCTAACCATCCATTCAAATCATTCATTTTCCTTCAAAAAGTGATAATTCCTTACTTAGGGAAGTGGAACTGCCGATGAAGGCTAGAACGGAACTTCGGAACACTTTGGTGTTTTGTATGTATGTAACTGGTTATGCATTTTAAGCAATGAAGATGGTCGTGTAAGTTATTGTCAAATACGAGTTTTGATGGGGTGTTTCCTTAGGAAACGGGGGACTTCATCAAACCTTAGGATACTGTATTATCATTTACACATCAAGCATTTTCATTTATGCGTTGTAATGTGAGTAGGTGGAACTGCTGATAAAGACCAGAACGGAACTCCTTAACGACACGTGTTTCACTTTTGGCAGATATTTCTGATTGATTGTGTAAGTTATGGAGCATGTTTTTGACAAAGACCAGGTTAAATGGTAGGTCCCTTAATCGTTAAGAAATTAAGGGAACGGATAAATGTAGAGTATTTATGTAAGCTACTCTTTAAAAGAGGTTTCATACTATTGTACCTTTTTAGGGTTCCGTAGTACACTACCCTTATAGTTTTGCTCTGTCCGTCTGTCTGTCCGCAGCATAGCTCAGTGGCCGTTAGTACTAGAAATCTGCAATTTGGTACAGATATACATATTTAATTATGCCGACAAAGTGGTAAAATAAACATTAGAAAAAAGCTGGTGAAGTGTGAATGATTTTTTTATTTGCTGTAATCTTATAGTGTGGAATATCGTTGAAGAGGTCTTTTATAAAAAAATAAGGGATTTTCAAACAAAGTTTTTTTCTAAAGTCAATATTTTCAGAGATATCCGAAAAACTACGGAACCCTAGCATGGGCCGACATGCTCTTGGCCGGTTTTTTATTACCTCAGGAGCTGCTAATATACAGGTTGTTCTAAAGTTAAAAAAAAGGAGTGTGGATTACTATGTGGATAACAAGATTTAATCATATCACGTCATCAGACCAGTCGCAGTCGTTGTCGTCAGTGGCAGAAGGATAACGAAGGCTGTCATGAACTGCTCCTTGGTGAACCGAGGGAATTCCTGTTCTTAATAGTAATGGTGCGTTTAAACCAAAAGAGCATTCGCTATTCTAGCGCCGGTTCTACGAAATCAACCAATCACGTTTTGTGTACCGATCGAATTTCGTAGAGTGGGAGGTTAGAACAGCGAATGCTCTTTTAGTTTGTACGCACCTTTACGCAAAAATGATGTAGGTACCTTCAAAAATGGTAAATTACAAACATATTCTTGTAAATTCGACATTATATTGCGTATTTTATACATCGGTAAAAATAAATGTAAACAATTATATAACTCAACTTATTGTTCATTTGAATTACAATGTCAAACTTCGTGTATAAGCTGTTTTTTCTGGTAAGATAAGAGTGCAAAGGTGGGATCCTAATTTATTTTAATTTAGAAACTTGAAACTTTAATATTAATAAGGTATTTTACAAGGGTACAAGAAATGTAATTTAATCATTTCTTAAAGGTTTAAAGGGGATTAGAATTTTTATTGGGTTGAAGTTTAACTTAAAGCTATAATAATCCCTATAAAAGCATTCTATAACAAGGGGATGCAAATTTACAATTGGATACCAAAAACATTGTAGGAGATTTACTAAGTAAAATACGAAAAAAGCAATAATATATCAGAGAGTAGGGAAATTTTATGATTGAGAGGGTTAAGTAGGGCTGTAGATTTTGTGTAAGGAGACTAAGGTAGATTATACATTTAGTGTAAATTACTAGGGCTAGAAAGATGGCATTTTTACAGAAGGTTACTTACATAATTATTTGTATACAAAATAAGAAACCATTTTATAAAATTTAAACCCTAAAGTGGTTAAAAGGTAGTTGAAAGTTTGTATGGAAATAGTGTGATTTGAAAGATAGCGACTTGATACGTCGTATTCCAATTCCAACTGCTGATTAAAAAATAAGACAATCGATTTCAGTTTTTTTTTAATATTTATCCCTTTTAACACTTTCGACGCCGGTGACAGTGTTGATCGTCATACAAGTGTACAAAAAAAAATGTCTTTGAACCGAAACTTTGTCTGAAGAGTATATTTTTAAGATAAAATTAAGGGGTGCCTGTCGTGTTGTATAACGTCGATTGTCCTAAAATTTTTTGGCCGAGAATGTTTGGCATAGTGTTAAATGGCATACTCGTTTAGCCTACTTTATTTTGCGCATACACATTTAAAACACCTACACTGTATTTATCCTAATATTGATTACTCGAACGTCGAATTACCTAAAGCTTAATAATCATAATGTTCATTGTGATTGATATTGTTTTTCTTACTGCTCAACTGTCAATTTTCTTTGCGCCTACAATTGTTATGTCTGAAATTTCATTGAGGAAAGCATATTAACAATATGGTGAATGGTTTAAAATAATGTTCAAGTAATAAGCCAGCGTAAAACCGACTTGGAATGGTTAGGTTTCTAGGATAGGGCGGAGTGAAAGGCGTAGTCTACAAAATACTTAAGTATTTTTAATCAATTGTTTACCCATCCTCATTCTAGTAAACCCGAAAAAGGGGCGACGGGAGAGCGAAGCGCCCCACAAGGGGGGCTCAGGGGTGAAGCCCCCTGTATTAGAAAATAATGAATCTGTACCTGCCCTACTCTAACTTGGATAGGTTCGTTAGGTACCTTTTATCCCTTAGATCAGGAATAGAAGTCCCGCGCAGCGGGGCTTCGTCGACCGGTTCCTAGGTCCGTATCGGTACTCATGACTAAAATTCTTTGGACAACAGGGTTGGGTGGTTTAAGGGAGGGTTAAGTTTAAGGAAAATATTTTTTTAAAGGTAGTTAGTTTTAGTACATTAAATAGTAGGATCATCACAATTATGCACAATTATTATTCGATACATACACATTAGACACGAAAATCATTAGGACAAACGATAGTTAGGAACAACCAATTTAGGATCAACAATTTCGGCAACACAAAAATATGTGCAACAATGTTTAGGCTATTCATTTTTCGGCGTAAAGTTGGTGTGCGACAAATTTTTTGAAATAAAAAAATTATGCCACCCGATATAGACCCAAAATTAATTCCAACCTTTTTAGGGTTCCGTGGTAAACGAGGAACCCTTATAGTTTCGCCATGTCCGTCTGTCCGTCTGTCCGTCCGTCTGTCCGCAGCATAGCTCATAGGCCGTTAGTATAACAAATTTGCGATTTGGTACAGGTATACCTATACCTACATATCAGTCACACCAAAAAAGAGAAATTCGGGTTACAAAAGACAGATTTTTTTTGTAAGTTAACGTTTTCGTAATTAACCGCTAAACACAAAAAAAAATTCTTGCCCCAGGGTCCGCTGGATGCGGATAACGCAGGATCGCTCATTGTGGCAATCTTTGGGAGAGGCCTATGTTCAGCAGTTGAGTGTCTTTCGGCTGATATGATGATGATGATGGATGATGATGATGACATTACGATACAGGTGTGAAATAATCACCAAATTAAAAATTTAAAAAACCGACTTCAACCGGTTTCCCCAAGATTCCCGATTTGTTTCCATCATTGGTTTCCTCAAATCCTACTTTCTGAATGCAAATTCTTGTAAATGAATGAAAATTACCAAAAGCGCC
Organism: Thaumatotibia leucotreta; assembly: GCA_025490895.1. Lineage (NCBI taxonomy): Eukaryota > Metazoa > Arthropoda > Insecta > Lepidoptera > Tortricidae > Thaumatotibia > Thaumatotibia leucotreta. The sequence continues at coordinate 3,922 of JALPQI010005507.1, forward strand.
ATACATGTACCTAGAACAATTGAAGAGATCCCTCGATTTCTCCAAGATCCCATCATCAGACCGCAACTTGGTGCCAACGGGACCATCTCGGGGTAATACACGTTCGATCACAAAAAGAAATTTTAAAATCGGTTCACTATTCTCGGAGATATCGGGTAACATACATACAACAAAAAAAAAAAATCAGTCGAATTGAGAACCTCCTCCTTGAAGACTGTTAAAAAGTAAAGGTTGGCGATAAAAGAAAACACGACTGAAAGGAATGTTTTAAATCGACACGAGATTTTAGGGTTCCGTAGTAAACTAGGAACCCTTATACTTTCGCTACGTCCGTCTGTTTGTCTGTCCGCAGCATAACTGAGTGACCGTTAGAATTAGAAATTTGCAACTTTGTATAGTGTACATATTAATCAGGCCGATAAATTGATAGAATAATATACAAGGTGATCCTATTAATGCGTATTGGACATTAGGAGGTAAATGCCCATAATCACCACGCTGGCAAAAGGGTTGGCGATCGCAGTAATTTGTCCACTGTGACGATGCTGTGCTGCTGCTGCTCATCATCAATCTTCTATAAAGAAATAGTTATTTGTTGTACAAGGGTGCAAAGCTGTATTTTACCCGCGAGCATGAAATTGAAACACGAGCAAGCGAAAGGGTTCCATAGTTTTAAAATAGAAACCTGAGCGTAGCAACGAGAACGAGAAGAACGAGAGCTTACGAGAAGTAAAATACATTTGCACTCGTGTGTAACACAAAACTTTTCCCCTCACTATAGCGAGGAACAGGAGGTTTCTGATTTGAAAGAAAAAAATTGAGGTAGCAGAAGTGCTGAACCACCAGTTTTCTTTTTTATCTTTTAATTTCCAAGTTTTGCCAATTCAAAGTTAAGAGTGGGGTCAAATTCCTGCTTGTACAAAATCCGACCTAATTTTTTTTCTACGAGAGGTAACGAAATAATTATTACTTTGTCAATATATTTTGTAAACGCAGTTAGAAATACGTGGTTAATTTTTTTCGGTTCATTAACAGGCATGGTGTATACATATACAGTCAATTTCAATCGCCTGGATTTAATTCAACATTTTCTCATTGAATTCATAGGCATTTAAAAGTTTAAGATCATATTTATATTTTAATCTGCATAAATATAACAAGAGAAAGAATGCACTAGATAAGCAGTTTAAAAAATCGTATTTCGGAAAATAGGCAAAATAAAAATTTTTTTTTTTCGAAATCTAATTAAAGAAGATATCATCTATAATTTATGATTAAAACAAAAAAAATATCTTATCTTCCACACTGATTTTTGTAGAGTCAAACATGAGCATTTTCGAAAGTCTCAATTTTCATTTATATTTTTCTATTACAAGTAGTTCCTCTAACACATTTATATTTATTTTACAAGATGAACACGGCAAGTAATTATTTCGTTACCTTTTATATAAAAAAAGTTATGCCTGTTTTTCCACAAGCACGAATTCAATGACCCCACTCTGAATTTTGAAAGGGCAAAACTTGTAAACTAAAAGATATAAAAGAAAACTGATGGTGGTTCAGCACTTCTGCCACCATGAAGTATATCCTCAATTTTTTTCATTCAAATCAGAAACCATGCAGCACACTCGATTTGTTGACTTCATTTGGAATGACCCTTTACTATTATTTCGTTCGGTTGGTTGGTCTTTCTTGAGTGAAGTCTTTTGATTTCTTATGATTTTTTTAACACTTTTTTTTCCTAAGTTTTCAGCTTTGTTCAAGTGGGGAACAAAAGAAATAAACGAACACTTACGTCGTCTATACCAAGAAAGAAAATAAGGTATGTGCGTTGCAACCCGCAAATGATAGGTATATAAACCCCTAATATTGCCATTTGCAAGTATAAGTATTATTTTTTTATATATAATATATAGACAGGGTGGAAATTATTTTTGGGTCAGTGAGGGCAGCTACCAGATCCAGAGTAGCTCCGCGAATATGGTCTTATAAGACCTTCCTCGATTTTAAATTAATGAAAATTGGCGTTTACTGATTTTGGAAAAAACATACAGGTTGCGAGAAAATTGTCATTTTTGATAAACTTTTTTTAATGCCAATCGATCCTGTTTCTGTTCAGGATCAAAAGCTTGTATGGGAGCAAAAAAAATTTTATGGCTAGAAAAGCCGCAAATCGAGATAATGAATATAGCTAATGTTTCCACACAGTAGGTATTATTGTCATTTAGCATAGGAGGACTAATTATCGTGACAGATGATGCAATTAAACTTTCACTTTTTTTCCATAGTAAATGTATAAAAACAGTTTTCTTGAAATTTTGGCTTTTTTATACATTGCTATAAGTTGACCCCTAAGAAACTATTGGTACTGGATACAAATGAAATCGAATGACATAAAAAAATTAAGCGTGAAAAAAATATTTTATAACATTCATACAATTTGTATGGGAATATTGGGAATTTTAAATCTCGATTTGCGGCTTTTCTAGCCGAAAACTTTTTTTTGGGTCTATACAAGCTTTTGATCCTGAAAATAAACAGGATCGATTTTTTTTCTAGCCTGTAGACGTGTCCCACTGCTGGGCAAATGCCTCTCCCTCAGATCTCCACAGCTCCCGGTTCAGTGCCAAGTCTGGCCAATTGTTGGCGAAGGCGTCCAAGTCGTCCCGCCATCTCCGCCTGGGCCTGCCTCGTCCCCGCCTAGTTTGCGGCATCCACTTGGTGGCTGTAATAACCCACCTTTCTGGATGCATGCGGTAGACGTGGTCGGCCCAATCCCACTTTAGCCTGGCAGTCTTTTCACCACGTCAGCTATGCGTGTTTTGGAGCGCAGCGTAGTGTTCCAGATCCATCGTCGTTACACCTAAAATGCTGCGCTCCATTGCTCGCTGCCAGACCTTCAATTTGGACGTATGACTTTCGGTGAGTGACCATGTTTGGGCACCGTAGGTTAGGACGGGCAGGATCACAGACAACATAATCTAAAGACGTAGCTTTGACAATTATTTCATTTAAACCGATGCTGCCAAAAATGCTGAGGTGCGGGCGGCGTAACTTGAGCTAACTGTGTTGTGATTCGTCGTTTCAAGGTCAATGAGGTGTAAAACAAAAATGTCCGCCGGTCGCTAGTGATTTCCGAATTTCGATAAAAGTATCGATGATTACAATGTCTATCGCTTCGACAATTCGATATTTGTCAGTGACTTACCAACAAAACCGTAAATCCATATCCGTACTAATGCATACTTACCATAAATACGAAAGTATGTCTGTCAGTTTACTGACTCTACACGCTTAAGTCGCTGAACCAATTTAGATGAAATTTTGAATGGAGTTTATTTAAGACCCGGGAAAGGATATACGATATTTCATTCATCATCATCATTATCATCATCATCCCCGCAGATGAAGATATATTATGATACTAGCATATGATGCTAGCTTGAAATGCATTTTATATAAAAAAAATATATCTGTCTGCTGTGTCTTCATCTAAACATTTAAACCGGTTTAGATGAAATTTGGAATGGAGATAGTTTAAGACCCGGGAAAGGACAAAGGATAGTTATTTTATCATCATCATCCACGCAGACAAAGTTGCGGTCAAATATTAATATTACAATATATCTTTTCTAAGACAATAAATAAAACAATTTTATAAAATATACTTTTATTTGTACAATCATTAACTCGTAGTTACAAAGTTACCAAAAAACTACCATTAAAATACGTTGTATATAAAATTCGTATATTATTCGTTTTTATTAATTTGAAATATTCCGGTTTAAAGTGTCGAGAACATATCACACTGTTAGGAGCAGGAAACCAATCATGTGACCGTTTTGTAGCATTCATCCACATTTCTTTCATGTTTGGGCATTTAGAGAAGATACACAATATTATTTAACATAATAGTATTTTTGAAAATTATACTTCTACACTTTACACTAAACCAGAATTTATTTGAGGATAATTGAATATAGTCGTAATATCTTATCGATAGTAAACAGACTGCAGGCATAGACATCACTAGTTCGGATATGGAGACTCCACCGCAGAGTCTGTTGCTTGGTACGATTGAGAATAAAGATTTTAATTTATCTTTAGTTACCTTATCGATAGTAAACAAACATACTCTACGGTCATCCCTAGTTCAGACGGCCTACCTGCTCGTTACGCTAGACAAGGAGGGAGTTATACTTCGTGCAAAGTGTTAGAAAGAGACTTTGTAAAAAGACATCAACGAGTGCACTAGATTTTATGCTAAACTATTTTTAATTTTAATTGAAATTTATAAAAAATTGCTCACTTGTGAAACGAAATACCATCTTTTTGCACACTAGATGTTTTTGTATTCTTGCCACACAATTTCACGCAACAGTAATGCATTTTGCATGACGTAAATCACGTTAAAACTTTCGTAATTATCTCATGGCCCAAGTACGTATAGATATACTCATCGACATAATGTATCGTCTGCCCGTCTATCTCGACCCTACGTTTCGTGCTGTTAGTCATCACCTGAGTCTTTGTGCGATTCATATGAAGTCCAACTTGAAGGCTTGCGTTGTTCAGGTCTTGGAGCATTAACTGGATCGATTGGTATAAAAAAAAAGTTTGTCAAATATGACAATTTTCTCGCACCCTGTATGTTTTTTACAAAATCTGTAATTGCCAATTTTCATTAATTTAAAATCGAAGGAAGGTTTTCTAAGACCATTTTCGCGTAGCTACTCTGGATCTGGTAGCTGTCCTTACTGACCCAAAAATAATTTCCACCCTGTATGTGTGTAAACAATAGATAAGTGCGAAAAAATTGTCATTTTTGAAAAACTTTTTTTTATGCCAATCGATTCTGTTTCTGTTCAAGATCAACAAAAAATCTACTTGGATTTTTCTCTACTCTTAAAGTATGTTAAAAAGACGCGGAAGATAAACTAAAAAAAATGTACTTCGTTTTTGGCGGAATTACCCCTGAAGCCAGATCTCCTATTCTAGTAGTACTTACAGTTTGAGAGTAAATCGTCTATGACAGACGGCCATAACGAATCTATAAGGTTTCCGTTTTTGTCATTTTGGCTATGGACACTTTAAATCGTCCTATTGAATTTTTTAAATGAATTATAGAATTAATGGACGATTTATTGTTTTAGAGTAAGCGATCCTACTAATGAAACGCAGTCAACGAGTCTACCCCATTAAATGAGGCAACGGAATTCCTCTGGCAAATGAAACCGCCTCAGACAATGTGTAAGGACACAGCTTTCTGCTAGTCATCGATTTCTAAGAATGAACCGAACAAAACTACAATAAGATGTAATAATACTCATACAGTATATTATGATCATCCTCCAACTCATCAAAGCCGCACTATTACACCTTACAGTAGTTTTGTCACCAAAGGCATACTTACTAAAGTTCAGCTCAATTGGGCCTATAGATACCTTTCAATTCTTCATCAGGTCAGGTTCATCTATTGTATTGTTATCGAAGTTAAGTAAGCATACTTCTCCTCTCACCACAATCGGCCCACCAAAATCTGGTTCAATTAATCATTGCAATATTTGTAAGCATACATATGTACATAACGTAGGCACAGCTGGGCATTTTCGCGAGAAGAGATCCAAAAAAAATTTTGTTTAAGGTAGGTAAATTTAATGTTTTTCCTACTCAGAATAACGAGTTCTTTCAATCTAGAAGAAAAAAAGTACAAGAAAAAAATGGTCCCACATTTTTCATACATTTTACATGCTCTCCACTTTGTAACCGCTGTACAAAGTGTTTGAAAAACAGTTACGTAACAGAAACAAAAAGTTGGGACACTTTTTTTCTTCTAGTAGGATCGAAAGAGCTCGTGATTCTGAGCAGCAAAAACATAAAATTTACCTGTTTCAGAAAAATAAGTTTTTGAATCTCTTCTCGCGAAAATGCCCAGCTACTAAAGTCGGTATGTGATTTTTTTTGATTTTTGGATTTTAACGCCATTTTGAACCTTTCTAGAAGACTATCTATAATAGTTCAGGATTTATGAATTTTATCATCATATCATCATCATCAGCCTATGATAGTCTACTGCTGGACTTAGGCCTCTCCTTTTAATTACGCGTGTGGACGGATTAGGAGGCAAATGCCTATAGTCGCCACGCTGGGCAAGCGGATTGGCGATCGCAGTAATGTTTCCACTATGATGACGCTGCTGCCCATCATCAATCTTTTATCAAATAATGGTCAGTGACACTTCAATCCCTTAGTCGACTCTTACGACACCCGCAGGAGGAGTTCGGGTGGTGACAAATGTATTCTTACTGCTGTCACCACACGGCCAATGAATTTTAGCTATGTGATATCATACATTAGCGGGTTCGAATCCCGGTTTAACCATGAAATAATTCAAAATGCAATTCAACTTGTTTTTGTAAATCGAAATAATGTCTTCTTTCAGTAAGATGTTCCTTTACAATAATTAAGGTATTTTTTCTCCGACGTCGCGATATTTTTTTTCCATACAATTGTTTTTCAAAAAAAAAATTAATGATGTTTTATTCAGTTTTAAACATAAAAGGAATCTTCTTTCAGTAAAATATGCTATCTATGATATTTAAGCTTGCCCTCCATATGGCATCGCCGTGGGACGCCCTGTATTATACAGGGCGTCCCACGGCGTATGTACTGATCTATTATAATAATAGATCAGTACATACGAGTACCAGGCTGCTCGCGAGCATTGCGAGTTGCGACATATTTTAATGTTGTATTCCTAGCCATATTTAGAGTCTTTAATGTTATATGAAATTTCCTGGATTCGGCTTGGATTAGAGATAATCAACCCTTTTTCGAATAAGTTCGAGTTATGATAATACTGATAATAAATACTCAAATATTTAATGCCTTCGCTGGGATTTAAACCCGGATCCTCCAGCATCGTAAGCACATTCACTACTAAGTAGGCTACGGAGAAGGCTGACTAATAATATAACTTATCTAACTTTTTTATTATAGGAACCAGGAGTTGCCAGAGGAAGAGCATGAATTTATTATAGAGAAAGGTACTAGTCATGTAAATAGTCCAATTACAGGGCGACGGATAATTAATGTACAACATTTTCTGGATCAATTAGCTAAGATCAATGATCATGGCCCATCATTTGGATGTATTTTTTCTTGTGTGAAAATTAAATCTGAAAAATGAAAGGGACTGCACTCGAAATTTAATTTTCGGTGTGAAATGTGCAAGAGAAAGGACCATGCCCAACTTTGTATGGAACTTTGCCCCAAAGTCAACACAGCTAAAAGTTACATTGTTGAATAGGTCTTTAAATCTACTTCATTTCATTCTATGGGCACCAAGATGAATTCCATTGCAAAACTGAGATATTCATATTTGTCAGTGTGAAGATTGTATTCACACTGACAAAAATATGAATATCTCATAGATCAGAGATACTGGTCGTTAATCATTAGGATATCGAAGTGTGTAAAAAAAAAGATTGTGCACACGTCATTGTATGTTAACCACCTCACTCGCTTAGTTTCTTTTTTCTTTTGGCATTAGCTTTTTTTACAGCTACCAAAATAAACTAGTGCCTAAATCTACAGAGGTTTTCTACTGAATTAGCTCGTATTCAGGCTGACAAATATATGAATATCTCAGTTCTGCAATGGAATTCGATTTCGTGCCCATATAATGAAATGAAGTAAAGTTAAAGACCTATTAAATGATCTAACTCTCATGTTTGTTGGTCTTGGGGCAATATTGACGCATGGTCCTTTAATGTCAGTTCTGATGAACGCTGCGATGATAGTATGGATGTAAACCATAAAGCTGTTTCAGCTATGGGCTCATGCATAAATCATGTGAGGTTTTTTCGGCTACTTTTTGACCCCCCCCCCCTCCCCCATGGTGATGTTTGGTGAGTTTCTTGGAATCCGAAATCCACAATATTTCTTAGTTTGTTCATCGTCGAAAAATACACGAGAGGTCTCCTTGTACCCCCCCTCCCCTAACGTGATCTTTCGTGATGTTTTCTTGGACCCCTCCCCCCCTATAGGACCTCGCATGATTTATGCACAAGCTCTATGATGTCTATGGGATCAGGATTTTCTCATTAGGAAGTGCTTACTTCTAAATTTAAAATGGCTGGCCTTACTCCTAAATTATATTTGGCAACTCAAAACACAGTTTGTGAGTGGTGAGAAAGAGTAGCAGCATATTGTATGGCCGATGCCGCCAAAAAAAAAACAGACTGCAATATCTCAACGAAATGTTATTTTTTAAGTAATTTTTTTAAGTAGGTATAGGTGAAAAACTTAAGAAAGTCACCTGTTGTACGTGTGAGTGACGTATTCGAATAGAGAACACATATTTGAAATTAGTAACACAAACAAAACAAATGCCTATTCGAACACGTCACTCACACATACAACAGGTGACTTTATTAAGTTTTTCACCTATAGTAACACTACGATGTACCTATATAAAGTTAAATATCCCATATACCACAGAAAAAATATCGAAGCTTACCAACGCCAGAGGTCTAATTTGAACCCAACGTCCTCAGCTTTCGTGGCTGATGCTTAAACCACTGGAGTGGCCGAGTGGTATAGGCAATAGCCGCAAAACTAAGGACGAGGCTCCAAATCCCACCTCTGGCGTTGGTAAACTTCGATATTGTTTATTTAGTACCTATATTATGACATCAAATATTTAAATTAGTGAATGTAATCATTTTTTTAGCATCTATTTTTTTCTTTTAACTGTAATTCTTCAATTTACAGTTGTAATTGTGTATAATAAATAATAAAAGTCTTAATGTTTTACCTATGTGCATTTTTATTTTTATAATGAATGCAATTTAATTTAGTATAATAAGCTCCCTAAAACCTGATAACTGCTGGTAAGTCACATAATAATTATACAGATGTAATTCATAATTCCATTCATTTGGCTTTTCACGGAAACTACTTCACCAAACATTACACCGAAGCGAATTCTGTAAATGTCAAATTAGTATGGACTCGCAAATGTGCGTCGTTGGCACTGTGCATGTGCAATCGTTGGTGGACTCTTGTGCGTTTGACGCACACAGCAGTGGGAAAGTTGAATGTCTACGAAAAGCTGGTGGTAGTGAATACTTAGGGCCTATATTTAACAATATCGTGTTCCGATCAGAAAAAATAGTTTTTTTTTTTTAATTATAGTGGACAACAAGACGTGGGCTTTCCTTACCAGTTGGTCAAACAGGCATACTCTCGAACCAAGTCAATTTTGTTCTTGCGCGGATTTTTTTCTCTTACTATTTCCTAATCAGAATACGATGCTGTACAGTCGCCATCTGATATAGCAGAGCGGCCAGGGTACTCATAAATATCTGAGCAGGCCTCTATTGGCATGCTCAGATATTTTTGAGTGCCGTGGTCGCTCAGATATATCTGATGTGGACTGTAACAAATTGATTGATCTGTATTGAAAATCAATTTTCAGTACAGATTTTTGCCGCACTAGTGCGAGAACTATTATATACCTATAAAAATATTTTTCATCACACTTGCTGTCTAAGCGCGCCATTTCTTGCGCGCGTAGCGGGAGTCATAGAAAAGTGAAATTCCCTAGGGAGTAATAGAAATGTCAGTACGTCATTTAATAATATTATGAAATGAAATGAAATGAAAAATGTTTATTTGATGCTAAAAATAGATATTATGTCTTAAAACTTATTTTTTGGTTGGCAAGTGTGATGAAAAACATTGTATGCATCACGGTCGGTAAGCGGAATACTAACTCGAGTCATAAAAGCCCTCCGCCTAATGGCGTCGGGCTTCTAACACTCTTGTTAGTAATTCCGAAGGTACTTACCTCCCTTGATGCACAATGTACTATTACACGCATTGGTTACAATTACAAGCCCGATATATTAAATCTGTCTTTTGCATTGCATTGAGACGACTCGAAAAGACAAGGATAGTCGTATAAAATCTATCCCTCTCTATCTTTTTTACCATCTAGTACTTTGACAAGTGTAATTATTCAAAAGAGGTAGTAATAAATTACAAACTCGGCCGCTTTCATTAAAAAAATCACCAAGGGTCAATGACCCCGCTCGGTAAAATGAGGTAGTGTGCGTGAAGTGCGCGTGTGTGCGAAATGGGGAAATTTGACAGAATCTCAGAAATTTCCCACATCTATCCGACCCTTAAAGCGATAAATAAGTGGTATTTATCTTCATCATCATCAACAGCTATCTCAGTCCACTGCTGGACGTAGGCCTCTCCTATGAACTATGCGTATGGGCGCATTAAATTCCCATAATCGCCACACTGAGTAACCGGATTAAAATACATCATTAATCTTATGTAAACGAATGGTCAATGACACTTCAAACCCTTTGTCGACTCTTACGACACCCACGGGAAGAGTTGGGGTGGTGACAGTATTCCTACTGCCGTCAACACGCAGCAAAAATGGCAATTGGTATTACCTACACATTTCAAAACGACCACAATTCGATTTCAATCTAATTCGATTGGATTTCAATTAATAAGCGGCAATTAAACTTGTTCGTTCGCCGCATGCAAACATTGTTGGTTGCCGGGGGCAACCTCGTCGACCACATTAGGCGCATTTGCCGCTTTAGTATGATTAGTGCCACATAAGAACTCATGATCGCCGAGTAAAGGGTTGAAGAAGTCAGTGTGGCTGAAATCGGCCACTAGAATAGCACGATTTACAACCGAACACGAGTATTTAGATCTACCATATAATATTGATGAAATGACTTTCCAACATTCCAGCAATTTTATTTTACCGACTCCGCGAAGATAGCTTTTTTTTTAAATATTGGCACAACAGTGGTTCCACTCCACCTGCTATGCTATTCTCTTATTCACACATTCGACGCTGCGTTCGTCAACGAGCTCGACGCCGAGACAGCCTTGTCTAAAATCCTAGCTGTTTTATTTGACATTAGGAATCGAGGCTGTGAGCGAGGTTGTGGGCGAGTTCGTCGGTGTTTTTCGTTAGAGAATACAAAGTTCGTACGTTAAACGTCAAACTCTCGACGCAGTGTAGTTCCAGCTCACGCCGCATTCGTCGCCGAGCACTAGTATCGTTTATAGTACATTAGTGAATACCATTTTTAGACTCGACGCTGCCGCAGCGCTGACACAGCGCTGACAGCAAGGCGGTTTCCTTAGTGAATAACACTGCTGATCGTAAGTGAAAAGTGGCGCCCAAATCGCGGCGGCAACGAACGGGAGACCAGCAGTAACCTATCAGTTGCCACCGCATTTGCAACAATGCCGAAATATCGAGAATTTATTTCATCAAAGGGTTTAGCAGCCTTACCGAACAAGAGTTGCCTTACCCCACGGATGAGGTCAATATTTTAGGTGGTGTACTAGCAGGACCTAAGAATACTCCATGCTTAATATCAGCTCTAGATCTTCTTTTGTTTTAGAGTTATTCAAGATAATGTAAAATATACAGGGTGCCGTTGAATATGGCATATTTCGTAAACTGTTCAAGTTAGATCAATTAAACAAAATTGTGTTTGATAACAATAAAATAGACTACAAAATGCATATTTTTAATCTGCATCTTGTCCTTATTTTTCATAATAAAAAAAGGGTTTTTGTTTTTTTTTCCATATTTTTTTTTATTTCACACGGAGGTACACCTACAAAAAAAATATGCATACATAGCCACTAATGTCCACTATATACATAAATTAAGATATTTCCATAAATCATCGTGCGTCATGCCAAAAAAAAAAACTATTCCAGATGTAGTCGTTACTGGCATACAAATAAAGTACCAGTGCAGTGTGAACATAAGTTAGTGTGTAGGTACACAATCTCTTCTAATAAACCTATTTAGAATAATCGACGGTGACATATCAAACGTTGCTATGTGTATCTATATATATATATATGTGTATATTTATAGCTATTTGTATTTTGTGTTTATTTTTATATTCCTTAGCATCAGACCATTTTTCTCAGTTTTGCACCACCTACTATCAACTTTTACTTTCTTATCTCCTCTACCCATGGTTGTCTGGAAGAGATCGCTTTTTAGCGATAAGACCGCCTTTTGTTTACCTCTTTCAAACATGTATTTTATTATTTGTTTTGTATTTGTCTTTGAGGTGATATAAAGAGTTATTGTATTGTATTGTTGATAACATTTGACAGATAGTATTGTTTTCGACATTTGTTTTCACATTCCTATTCACATACAATCGGACCTTTTCGAAACTTTGGAAGATGTCGAAGTGTATTTACCGGACGAATGTATTTTAATTTATGGTGTATGTAAATATGGCAAAAGATGCTTTCGATTTGTAAATAGTCAATTCCAGCTTTTAGCTGTATTATACTGTCGCTTATGCACAGGTCCACTGTTTGAAATAATAAAAGATTAGAAAAGGCTAATTGTTTTCTATATCAACTCATTTAAAGAGATAGTTCCGTTTATATTATTAACTATAAATTATTGAGCAATCGACTCAGTTTTGACATTTCGTCGTTGATTATTCTAAATAAGTTTATTAGAAGAGATTGTGTACCTACACACTAACTTATGTTCACACTGCACTGGTACTTTATTTGTATGCCAGTAACGACTACATCTGGAATAGTTTTTTTTTTTGGCATGACGCACGATGATTTATGGAAATATCTTAATTTATGTATATAGTGGACATTAGTGGCTATGTATGCATATTTTTTTGTAGGTGTACCTCCGTGTGAAATAAAAAAAAATATGGAAAAAAAAAACAAAAACCCTTTTTTTATTATGAAAAATAAGGACAAGATGCAGATTAAAAATATGCATTTTGTAGTTTATTTTATTGTTATCAAACACAATTTTGTTTGGTTGATCTAACTTGAACAGTTTACGAAATATGCCACTTTCAATGGCACCCTGTATATTTTACATTATCTTGAATACCTCTAAAACAAAAGAAGATCTAGAGCTGATATTAAGCATGTAGTATTCTTAGGTCCTGCTAGTACACCACCTAAAATATTGACCTCATCCGTGGGGTAAGGCACCTCTTGTTCGGTAAGGCTGCTAAACCCTTTACACGGTAAATACCCCGTTTTAAATCAGAATTAGGACTACTATTGAAGCAAAATATTCATTGTTCATCCCTGCGTCCATGCATAATTGAACGCTCCCGCGCCGCCGTTTATCGCTGTTAATGCTCATTGAAAATTAAACGGTAATTGTGTATGTCTGTCAGGATATCCCGTTACCAGCGCCTTCCGTTCTTTCTTCTCAAAAAATTGTTCCTAGCATGGATTACAAACGATTTTCACTCATATTTAAATACTGTCGTGTCGCGACTTTTAGTCCAGTCAGATGCCTGCGTCTACAATAGTCGTTCCATGGACAAGTCACTCACTATTCGGGAGTCATATTACTACGAGGGTTACGCCTGTCTAGTAGCAGTACCATGAGTTGGCAAGCAACGGTTACGTTAGGATTTATTCAAAACGTAAAGCATTGTATCGCGATCGCACTTACATATTGGATCGAGCGGCTTGCTTTACGTATCGAGAAAAACCTAACGTAACTGATACTTACAAAGTCATGGTACGGCTAAATGACGCAGCTTGAACATTCAATATCAATTTTAGAATTATAACTAACGACATATAAATATTATCGAACCGGGGTTACTCACGTATGGGTCGAAACATGTTGAGCAATCATCGACTTAAATACGTGAATAACCCGGTTCGATAATATTTTAATATTCTATATCAATCTTCAGTTGTCAACATTTTTGTGGTTTTGTATGAGTGTAGGTAACTGGCGAAAGAGTAATTTAAAAGTTAGTTTCTTACAGTTACAAAATACCTGCGAATCGACTTACCTATTTTTTTAATTTATACATGGAAGATTATAGAGACTCTTTTATATATAGGTAATTGAACAGTTTACCGGTGGTCATTCGAAACGAAAGGATAATAATAGTTATTGTTAGTCTATCAGATCAGGATACCTTGTAACGAGGGGCTGTCCCTTCTGCTTCACGAAACAATTCCTTTTAGCTCGTGTCTGCCGACCTGTCCGTTGAACCTTTATTTAATATCAATCTCCATTTGGTGACATTTACACTAAATAGTAATAGTATCTACTTGTAAAATTTTGCTGCTATCTGAATCCTCCGGTTTTGGGTGAGGCAGCCGACGATAGCTTGCAAAAATGTAGGCCCGTATACGTAATATAGTTTTATATGAACAGTACAGCCAAAGGCAAAATAAGGTATATATAAAAATGCTCAAAAATATGTCCCAGTACATTTTTTTTCTGTGTTGTGACATATTTATAAGAGGATTCTTTCGATATTTTTGCACTTGACAGTACCAGCGCCAGATTTAAGTTACTCCAAGAGTTCGGTGTGTTGTGTGTATCATTTCACTATCGTACCTACTTACTCCAATTTTACCGAATCTTAGTCGAGATAAGATAATTTGTTACGTACATTTTATTCTTTAATCTGCAGGTTCCCTTAAAATGCGTGCTTCCCGTTTTGTGTATCTCCTGGTACACGAAATTGCGTATCTGCACAAAGGTCTCTGTCTCTTCTGACTAGTCAGTAATTCCCTATATAATTGAACGACCACACGCCGTCGTTTGGCACTGTTAATGATCATTGAAAATTAAACGGTGCCTAGTTGTTAATGTCCATTAGGATATCCCGTAACAAGACCTGTCTCTGCGAACCAAGTCTAGTGTTACATGACCTCACAATCCATAGTAACTATGCCTAAGCAAAGGGCAGACTTATGTTGGTGCAATGAGGCAATGGAAACTATTTCGTGATCGGCCCTTTAATGCTCCTCCAATTGTGTTGACCGCAGGCGAACATTTCCTTCAGTTAGTGAGCCGAATAAATAATATATCGGGTACTTAAAGACTTTAAAGACTGTAATTACATGCTAAAACGATTGTTAACTGGTGATTATTAATGCCCGTGAAAATATCCTGTAATACGTATAATATTCCATATTTGCAAGAATTGCTGGCAAATGAAGGTCACACTGGTGTATTTGAAGGGTCCACGGAAAAAACAAGTCCAGTGCTTAAAAAAATCAGGGCAAATTTACACCTTATTCTGTTAAAAGTAAAGTGGTTTTCCCTTCTGTAATTTGAATTGGCTACACATGTTCTTTCCGTGGTACCTTCATTTTATATGTGTAAGCGTTTTTACTTACCAGATGCAGTATTATTATATATTAAAGACACTCTAATCTGTAGATTGTTTTAATTGTATGTAAAATAGTAGGTCCCAAATTCATGATGTGCGCTATTTTAAAATCAAAAAATGTTTCGAAATACTTAGAGCCTGTTTCACAATCGGCAAATAAATATATCCTTCAGATAAATGGATCACTATCCTGTTCCCAACAGGACGATATCTCCAATCACCACTTTGCTTTCCAATATAAATCACCAGAACAGTCTAAAGTCCAAGTAATGGTGGCTATCATAATATTATATATCACATAAAAAACTACGCCGAATGTTTGTGAAGGTCTTTTCTAGAGAATTAAACTAATCTCTGGAATAATTTGCCGCCTACGGTGTTTCCGGACCGTTACGATCTTCAAACCTCCAAGAAAAGAGCGTATTCCCATCTTAAATGTCGGGTGTTGCGGGTGCCCATCGGTGAAGGAGATCGCTTCCCATCAGGCGATACGTCTGCTCACTTACCTCCTATTCTATAAAAATAAGAATTTCATATAATAAACTGGTTGGGTTGAAGCAGACGTTCGGCAACTGATCGGAACCAGGATGCTGACCACAACCGCACTGACTCGGTCCCGTCTTTGATGCCGACGGAAATGGCGGTAAACTTACACCGGATGATAAGGGCTCGGCCGCAAAATAAATGAACGAAGTAAAGTTATCATCCCCTGTTCCTTTGTAGGCTTATCCTTGTTAAATATAGTTAATTCCCGATTAATCCTTTAGTTTTGATGACCTTTGTTTTAATACTGTAGGCATGATGCGTGACATAGAACAGGTATTTGCGGAATAATAGATCTCAAAGCTATGTTGAAATTGATTATTCGTCAATATTCGTCATTCAGTACTACTTACGTGCTTCGCAGAGGCCTCCTCTCACTGCACTGTTTGAGATTTGGAAACTTCATCCATACTTAACAAGTTCGACGCCGGTGACACACATACGTGATCAACAACATCTGACTCCTATGCCATAGACACATATTCGTGATCAAAGTAATCTTATTGCCACTAGCATAAATCAAGTTTCTACTCTTATGCCAGTGTCATAGAAATACGAAAATTTTTGACACAAGCGCAGTGTCCCCGGCATAGGAGTACAATCTTTTCTGTCACACATGCGTGTCACTGGCATAGGAGTTCTATCAGATAATTACGGTCGGCATAGTATTAGCAATTAGTGAAAAGGTACCGGAGGCGAACGTGTTAAGCTTACTGAAAGCATAAGTATGGAATGGAAAATTCATCCATACTTATGCTTTCAGAGAGCATAAGTATGGATGAGTTTTCCAATTCTCCAATTTATAATCTATGGAAAATGTATAGGATTTTAGTATTCTTGTAGTTTTTAAAAGAGGATAACACATTAACGTTGCCATTATTTACATTAGGTTATCGACAAAAATGTTGTACTTATGCATGGAAACTGAAAACAAACATCACTGCTACCAGACTTTGCTAAATAGCGTATTTACTTAAAGCTATCGCCAAAAGGCCGCAAAAAGAATTTGCATTATCGATTTACAATCATCGTGCCGTAGTTGCCACAGAGGGCGTTCCCAACTAATGAATACTTAATAACGTCTGAAGAATCAATTTGAAAAAGAAATAACATAACTGTCACAGCGATGTTCAAAGAAAAAGTAATAAAAGCCGTCTCCCGAATTCCCGGGTAACGAATTTGAAAACGAATCATTTATCCTCGAGTACAAAGTATACGAATATCCTAAGGCGAGCTATTACGTGGCTTTTATTCCTGAGGACTTGCCGAGCATATCGTATTTAACAAGCCAAATATAAGTATGATGTAGGTACGGGTACGACTAGGTATGTGTAGCCGCTACGGATAAATCTAACTGGCTTTTCTGTTAAGACGAGCTCTCTATAGTCTCTATGCTAGGATATCAGACCTGGGGTGTTATTATATTCGCTTTTCAAGCTTTAGCTAGTTGAAACCGCTGGTTAAAATGGTACCCTGGAAATTTGAACTCGCAGGCAATGAGAACACATGTCAAGAAGGCGAGTCCCATCTGTCATACAGATACCGGGGCATTAGCCTGCTGATCGCGTCTTTGATGTCGGGCTAATGTGCGATAAATGTCGCGGTCTGAGGGTGGCTGAAGTGGTTTATGACAGAAAGTACCTGAAGAACGATGTACTGCAATCGCCAATCCGCTTGTCCAGCGTAGCGATTATGGGCATTCACCTCCTAATGCGTCTATACGCATAGTTAATAGGAGAGGCTTCCATCCAGCAGTGGATTGAGATAGGCTTATTATGATGTGATGTATGTACCGTCAAATTTACCTATTTCCAAAGATTGAACAGGATTTCTTATTCTACCTAAGTCGGTGGCAAGATTCTCACACTGGAACAATTTATTCGCAGGAAAATTATTACTTTTGGATATAAAACACGAAATGATCGCTCACTGAGTCCGTACGTACATCGGTGAAATTGGATAAAACTCCTACCAGACTAGCCTGTAACTTATTTTCGTTCTCCGTTATTGATTGGGATGACACCCTTGATTAAGTTATCGTCAGTATCCTCACATATTTATGTTTTATGATATATACGTGACGGTGTCTTCTCGCAAAAGTATATTCGTGAGTGACGGATAGTATTATTAGCATTATGTGAGAGACAAGTCACGTTATCCGTGGCTTCGTGATTTATTAACGTCTTGTCGA
The DNA here is from genome assembly GCA_025490895.1 of Thaumatotibia leucotreta. NCBI lineage: Eukaryota > Metazoa > Arthropoda > Insecta > Lepidoptera > Tortricidae > Thaumatotibia > Thaumatotibia leucotreta. Next base: position 21,874 of record JALPQI010005507.1, read on the forward strand.
ATGCTAGGGTCGTATAGCGCGGAATTCGTAAACTGAGTCTGTACATCCAGTAAATAGGATTGACTGAAGTCTAGCAAGTTTGATTTTTAACTTGAAATTTCAGGTACCTCAACGGCATTTTGCATCAATTCCTTATGGTAATGCCCTTACATATGTTATGAATGAACAGAGAATACAGTTGTATTGATTGAGTGCAAAATTTTGATGAAGATCTCCAGCTTATGCTGATTCCACCGCACAGTAACCATAATATCGGTTTTTGTCTCGTAATATCCCAGTTCTGTGTTTCTATCGTATTTCGTATAACACAGTACATAATTAAAATTATACTGAAAGCTACCTAAACAGTTTGCTTTATACCTACACAGTTTTGGTTTTCAAACGACAACGTTTTACACGATTCCCAATATCCTTTTATCCCGTGTTTCATATGTCTTTACAACAAACTTTTAACCAAAGATTGTCTCAAGCATGCATCATAAATATTTATAGTGTCCCTAAAAGATGCTTTGAGAAAATTGTACTGCTCTCTCGAAAGCAGATCGTCGTATAAGGATAGAAGGGCTAGTGTTCACAGGCTTTTTCTTGCCTGGCGCGAGGGTTGTCACGCCGAAAGAGTCCGCTGAAGTGTAACTTGATTTTATTGACGTGACGTTGTAGGTTTTCACCGACGTATACGTGTTTGTTCTTGTACAGCTAATTTGATGTATTGGGCTGATACTTTGTTGCTCTGTCTTTTTACTCGAGCATGAAAGCCAGGCGTAAATTATTAGGTACAAAATTGTCTCAAATTCTTCATTTTATGTACTTGCGTCTACAAAATCTTAAGTATCCTTCTTTTAGCTAGAAACTTATTTAGTTTCACCTTTCCTGTTGAACGTCTGTCGTTGATATTGATCCACTTCTAGATTACTGGTTGAGCTAATATTTTGTAGACCTATAAGTTAGATATACAAAATATTAGATGATGATGGTGTCGGAAGGAGGTGGCACAGGAACATGGAAATTTATTAATTTGTGGTCCGTTAGACTAGTCTTTATGAGTGCCATAAAATAACTGAAGAATGAACAATCAGCGATAAAAGCTTCTATCAAAAATGTAATCACGTTTTCAATGAGTTTTCAATTAATAAGCATCAAAATCAGCAACTACCGAATTGCTTCGGCTTTTTCAAGCCTATCTGTATTTTGTTCGAGAAAATACAATGTGTTGACGAACTTGACAAGGAAACTCGTTATGCAATTAGGTTCGATGTTTTCATTACGGGCCAACGAGCTCGAGGAAGCAGGTTCGGTTTTCTCTGATAATGTTGTTAATTGCCATTGTTTTATCAGCGGCGGTTAATTTAATTGTACTCATCAATTTATATAAGAAGATAAAAAAATGGCTAATGTAACATTGTAATTGGCAGTAAAACAGTCAGGTATAAGCCTTTTGTGTTAAACTTTCCAATTTGTCGCTTACCATAAGGATAAGGCCGCTTAGACAGGTATTCATATAAAGATACAAGCTAATGTTTAGCGACAACGTGGGACGTTTTAGTAAAGAGTCTCACAAATAACGATAAAGACTTAACGTGTACATACAATTTACTACTTCCTGTGGCCATAACCATAATAAGCCATCTAATGCAAGTATTTCGTCCGGAACATCGCTAGCTAAAACCTTGGAATAATATGAAGGTATAGAATTCTAAAAGCAGACACCTAATAAAATATGGCCAAGGAAATAAGGATTCATTGTTTGTATTCGTTTACTTCACTTCCTTAATTTAACTCAATTACTGGGATTTCGTTAAGCGCCGCCCGAGGCGCTCGAGAATTACAAAAGCTTTACAAAGCGTTGTTTATGACAAGCCAATTTATTTGACAGCTTACGCTATTCTCTTGCACCTTTCCCTTGTGGGAACTTAGAACCTCGTTGCACGACCGCGGCGAGTCTAGGTTTCAAACCAACACAGCCATTCTAGCAAAAAAAAAAAAAATTCAATGGGTTTCCTACGCCGAACTCTTTCGATCCAAATAGATGAAAAGGGATTGAAGAAGCTCAAATCTATTTGACAGTTTGCGCTTTTCTCTTGCTCCTTTCCATTATAGGAAGCTCGTTGCTTGAGCCCAGCGAGTCTTGGTTTCGAACCAACTCTGCCATGCTCGCAAAAAGCAACCCTTTTTAAACATAGGTAGGTAGGTACTTTTCAATGTTTTTTCTACCCCGAGCTCTTTCGATCCTCATGATGAAAAGGGATTGATTAAACTCAAATCTATTTGACAGTTTGCGCTTTTCTCTTCCACCTTTAACTTGTGGGAAACTCGTTGCTTGAGCGCGGCGAGTCTAGGTTTCGAACCAACTCAGCCATTCTGGCTAAAGTGGTACTGTGGTACCACAATTTTTTAACATACGTATTTTTTACGGTTTTCCTACTCCGAATCACGGTCTCTTTCAGTCCTAATAGGTGAAAAGGTATTGAAGGTTGAAGGTGCTCCAATTTATTTCACAGTTTGCGCTATTTTCATTCCCTGACATCACAGACTCTTTGAATCCATGTCGTCGTCCTCGTATGCTTCGATACGCATAGACTAAGGAGAGGCCGCTGCCCAGTCCAGTAGCGGACAGACATAGGCCGAGAATGTGTGTAAATCACCAACAGCCCATACTAAAATTCAAGAAATTATTCAATCGTTTAACCATTTCATTAATTTAGAAGTCATGCCCATATTATTGCGAACAATGACGCCTTTATCCACATCTGATTATAATATTATCGGGTACCGCGGCAGTTAACTAAATAAAATAAAACTATAAATTGTAATAAAACTATTAATGTAATTAATATTATGTTATTGTTATATAGTTTTGTTTTTCCAATTATGACTTGAATTCTCGTCATGCCTTTATATCATTGATATCAGAAATTCTGGTTCGCCCGAGTCTTCGCCTAGGTAAGTCCGAATAACACATCTGAGCACAATACTAACTAATTAAAATGGATAACAAGCGAGCACATTAATGGTTCGTCCGATTGGCGTAAATTATGATGATTATGATCTGTGGATTTATACGTTGAAGATGACTTTTGCAGCTGCATCCTGCTAATGAAGTAATGAAGATATGAACATAAATTGGCTTCGAAGGAATTTGCACTTGCTGTGAATAATAATAATACAGTCATTATAGTCAAGCACGTACACAAATGTTGTTAGCAGAATAATCGCAACTTTAGAATTGTAGTGACCTAATCCAATACGTACTGAAATTTCTTCTAAACCTACTGACAAGTGTCATGATTTACTTTAAAAAAAGAAGCAAAAAGCAAATAGACCGACCTGTAAAGCCACGTTTCCACTTAGTGTTCTGAGCTTCTGAGCGAGCATTCATTTGTTCGTGGGCTAACGAACGAACATTTTGCTATGTGTAATCCTGTTTTCATCCCAAAAACGAACGAATACTCGCTCAGAACACTAAACGGAAACGCGGCTTAACACATTCGACGCAGTGACACAGCGTCTGTGATCAAAAACATCTGACTCCTAGACACACATACGTGATCAAAATCACCGTACTCTAGTGCCACTAGCATAAATCAAGTTCTTACTCATGTGCCAGTCACATCGAAATACGATCATTTTTGACACAAGTGTTGTGTCGCTGGCATAGGAGTCCTATTAGAAAATTTCGACCGGTGTAGTATTAGGATTTAGTGAAACAGTACCGGGGGCGAATGTGTTAAACAGTAACCGTAGCGTTCGGAGGAAGGCCTGCGAATACAGTAACAGCTATATTTTACAAGTTCAGTAGCCGTAGCATGAGGTTATAAAGTAAAGGATACGGTATAATATACCCAACGGTTTTACTCGATACGTAATGCATTCTATCGCGCTCGCACTGATGTATTGGAGCGAGTGCGATGGCCTGCTTAACCTGCTTTACGTATCGAGTAAACCCTAACATTACCTACAGGGTGTTTTTTTTTTTCGACCGTTCAAATTCTACGTAGTGAATGTGTAGGTCATACTCACCAACTTTTACTATGGGGACAAAGTCGAAATCGCGAAAAAAAAATCAGCTGTTTCATACAAATTGGCGGCATTACGCCGGCCGAAATGTATGAAACAGCTGATTTTTTTTTCGCGATTTCGACTTTGTCCCCATAGTAAAAGTTGGTCAGTATGACCTACACATTCACTACGTAGAATTTGAACGGTCGAAAAAAAAACACCCTGTATAGATACTTGCAAAGTCATGGTACGGCTACAGCTACCAGAAGTTTCAGCTGCATACTTAACTACTACTAATACTAGTCCGTTAACTGTGTGGAATTATTTTACGTGATAACTGTATTTATGACAATACCCAAATAAAGTCCACCGATACATGAAATCACAAATTGAAATTCAAACTGAAAATAAAGTTAATCAGCCATCAATGTGGGTTAAATTGGGCGAATGTCGGACTAATTCGATTCTGCCTGTGCAATCAGTAGGCTTACCGTACCGGGATTATTGAAAATTAAGAACATCTCTCTCTGTCACACATGTGAAGGCGTTAGTAGGAGTGAGAAAGACAGTTAATTTTCGATGTTCGCATTAGATCCTCAAGGGCGTAGAGTAAACAACTCTCATTTAATTTTTCATCTCTTCAGGCCTATCGCGGACATTGAAATCCGTATTTGTCTCAAATTTCAAGTATTTGTCTCTGTCACTCTAATGACGCCTTCGTTTGGGCGACAGAGAAAAATCCTCAAAATTTACGAATTCCGAAGTTCATGGTAGTCGGCCTTATGTCATTTGTGAGCGCGAGTGGGGTTACTTGTTTTCGGGGATGATTTGCGCGAGAATCAAAATATATTTAGACGTTGCTATTTGCATGAAAGATTTGTGAATTTGCAAATGCTATTGCCATGCAAGACAGCCCTAACAGACAGGATAATATTTTTCCCTAAAGAATAAAGTTACTTTTTTCACGGAGTAAGCACCACATTCGAACGTTGGCGCGCTATATATTGGTAATTTCTACAAACTATCGCATATCCATCACACATAAGGCGAAACCGCGTATCTACACCAACCTTAAATTTACAGTTATTTGAATGAACTTTACAGTTGTTCGATTCGATTATCGATAAGGATTTTATGTTCGTTGGCGGAATATCATAATTTGGCTACAGATATTTTGAGATACGCGGTATTAACTAATGCCAGTTACGTGGATTTGCCCTATGGGTGTTGTGTAGATACGCGTATTAGCGAGTGCTAGTAATGCGATATTGCACTATCGCCAACGAAATATTAACCAACTTGACATTGTTAATACTACCTTAATACCCCGAACTAAGCCACTGTCACACTAACGAATGGCCTTACCTTAATATTTCCTGCTAACTACGGGATTCTGAAAAAGGATATCTCCGAGTCCACAAGCGTGCAAAGCGACTTCCCCTCATGTGGTAATGTTTTAGTCCAGACACATATTCTAGTAGCTTTCCGAGCTCTTGCGAAGATGCTCACGATACTATTCTGGCTGGAAATACTATTTCTGGAGGGCTAGCATGTCTTGTGTTCGATAGCAGCATGCGATGCTCCCGCGGCTATCTATCTCTTTTTAATCAATATAATCAAAAAGAGAAGGATAGACGAGAAGACAGCATGATGCTGTTAAATGCAAGATTCTGAAGTCGATTTTAGTCATTTTATAGTCACTTATTGACAAGATTGATTGAAGATCTTTTTTTTTATTTTTAATTAGGCGATTATTGGTTTAGTTTTCTCGATCGCACAGCCCTCGGCAACCTTCGCGAACATTCGGCCGCTTAGCACTTTGGGTGGAGCCTTATCTAGCTCGTTTGTCCTGCGGGAAGCTCTTTAGCCGATACGCCCGAGCGAGCTCAACGCTTTTAATATTTTCGATACAAGATAACTTACACTTTATTACAGCATGCCGAGTTTTCGATGTTTTTTTCTTACATGCATATCCGAGTATAGGTAATTTCACCAGAGTTGAAGTGAAAATACACACATCTAAAGAAAGTAGGTACCTACTAATTGCAAAAAATGTTGTGAATGAATGGATCACTTAACATGATATGTTGACTTGCGTCCAAAAATTGAAGCAAATCCCTTGAACAAACTTTTTGGTAATTTTATCAGTACGAAAAAATAACACTTATTTCAAATTCCCCTTTTGTTTACATGACATGATGTTGTGTGCGTGACCTCAACTCTCGTGGAACTACCTATAATAGGTACCAAAGTTTAATATTTCCTTGATTGAGTCGGACTAGTTTTCGGCTAACCGAAAGTTTTTTGGAAAATATCGGAATTTGGGACGTTTTGTCCGTACCTTTACTTATGAGCTTATGAGGCTTATGATGGTTAGGTGTTTATCGTTTATACTTGTCGTGTCTTTACGACCGGTTGCCGACCACTTCTTTATATCAAAAATCTATTTATTAATTTGTGCTTATTCTCTTCTTTTCATTGTACAAATGTTTTCATGTTTTCTCGTTGAAATCGAAATGCCATTGGTTTTTGATTACCTTGATTTGTGTTATCAAACTTGTTACGTTTCACCTTAGCTGGGCCATAAAACTTCGGTTGTAATTCTTGTACGATACAACGAGAGTTTAATTACCAGCCAACGATTACTTAGACAAACAAACTATAGCCGCTGAGATCTAAGAACAAACTTTTGAAAGTTACAGATTAGGTACCCCTTAATTTTTAATATGAGGGTAAAACTCACTCACTATGATGACGCTGCTGCCCATCATCAATTTTCTATCAAACAATGGCTTTAGCCAGTGACACTTCAATCCCTTAGTTGACTCTTACGTTACCACACCCGCGAGAATAGTTGGAGTGGTGACAGATTGTTCTTACTACCGTCATCACACGGCCCAAACTCAAACTGCGATCGCCAAACCGCGCTTGAGCCGATTATGGGCATTTACCTCCTAATGCGTGTATACACATAGTTAATAGGAGAGGCCTACGTCCAGCAGTGGACTGAGATAGGTCATTACCAAATTTCATCGCTCTTGTACTTATAGTTTCCGAATAAATCGACTCATACGGACATGACGTTTGGCTACGCTACGGAACCCTCCAAACGACGAACTCCTTTGTATAATAATAATATTGAGAACTCTAAAGGAGTTCAATACAACTTCAGATGTCTCGAGTGCTTGCGTGTTATTCGTTATTTCTTTGGAAAGATTCGGGAAAGATTTTCCCAGACGGTTACAACGCCCGTATATCATACACAGTCAGATATCGATATGCCTTCACAGAATGTCGAGGAAATTTATAGTACTGTGTCGATTTGAGTTGCATTTCAATTGGTTGTACAGTCGCTGTCAGATATAATATATCTAAATCGAAACGTGCACTCTAACGCTATGACAGTAGAGATGCTCAGATATTTGTGATCACCCCGGCCGGTCAGATATATCTGATGGCTACTGTATTTGTAGTTGTATCAGTAGGAACTGTACCCGAGATATTTATTGCAATAGTTTTATTTTCATAAAAACAAAGCTATTGCAATTCAAAACATAAAAATAAGGTATACTTTACTTACCAACATGTTTTTAAATTTTATTATCTATATTCATTCATTCATTCATTTATTTTTAATAAAACATAGTTTTACAAGTCAGGTAGGTACATAATAATTGAATAATATTAAGACTATGGTAGGTAGGTAGATCTAGTTAGGTACTTATACATACATCGTTTGTAAATGTAGGATAGGTAGGTACAATTATTGCATCGTTTAGATACAAATTTTAGGAGGAATTTTAATATTATACTATACAATGTCATCAAACATAATAATTATTTTTTACACTTTTACATTTCATATTTTTGCTTGGGTTAGCGAGTCAGTCAAAGCTATGCGGTCAATTTGACTTATCTATTTGAAAGAAACTTATCTATTTATATAAATGTGTCAAATTAATTATCGTGTCGGTAGATACTCCACACAGTCTTATTGTATTTAAGTTACTTAACACGATTATACCATTCTTTTATGGGCAATTTCAAAAATTGGTGTAACTAATTAGCGTGGATTGTTATGAAAAGTTAAATAGCGGTCAGTTTTGTGGCAATAGAGAAAGTATGAAAACTGTATAGGTTTTTCTTTTTCACGGGTGTTTTGGAAATCTGAAACTAGCATGTTTGCAGTATTTCCTACTAAAAAATTACCCTGATTACGCCCTGAATACGGCCCCAATTTTTGTCTTTTAAGTAGGTATAGATTTTTTAGACATGAAACCTATTTGACAAAATACCTTACCTATTTACTAACTATAACTAACTCAATTAATCGTAGCGCTCTACGTACTCGTATCTATAATCATAACCATTAAAGGAAGTCGATAGAATTCTCATGTACCTACCCTTTTATGGCATTGCAAGTAAGAGGGAAGAACGAATTAAATCTGAACCGTGTGAATAAAATCTGGTTTCGATTTTATTTAATGTAGGTATGTATAGAGGCAAGCTTTTCCTTTTGATTTCACACGACAATCTCAGCTTCAGTTTTTTATTAATCCGTATTCTGAAATTTTATATTTTACGTGCCTATATTGGATTTACTTCTTACATTGCTTATTTGAGCTGGGCTTACTGATATTTCTTTTCAGTGAATTCATGTAACAATAACTGCACAAAATGTGTGAAAATTTAATCTTTTGAATGACAAAAAATCAGCATCAATTGTCAAGGATGAGACGTAAAAAGTGGACAAATCCACAAGTACCTACTCCAATTTCAATAGGAGCATTTACAATTGCAAAAACTGACATCTCTTTTGCGTATGTGATTACATAAGTGAATCAACTTTTTTCTTTCCGTTATTGCCATGGTTACTGTTACCAACATTATGCTTCTTAAACTATGCCATCGTGCATTCCTGCAGGCTTAGCACATGATTGGTGCGACAGTATGTCGCCGCGAGATAGATCTCCCGTACTTCACTAGCTATATTAACAAAAGAGGGACGGATAGACTATCTCGCGGCGAGATACTGTCGCGCCAATCATGTGCTAAGCATACTCTGGTGTTAGTAAATAACCCCTAACCTTAATGAGCCACCTACAAATATGTCCATGTTTTCATAACTTAAGTAGAATAATTTTACATAAAACCACCGTAACTCAGGCCGTAACTAGAGATGTGCTGTTACCAGTAATTTCCCTATCTTATGGGGAAAGTTTCCATTTGGGAATATCCCATACTGTGTTGCGAAAATTACCGGATCACTAAACGTAACACGTAACCATGGCATCAATAACAATAACAGACAGAAAAAGTTGGTCCACCCAAGCAGTCGTTACATCGTTATTAACGCCATCCCTTTAACACTCTGATGACTGCGACACAGCTAGTTGCAAATGTTGCACGGCAATGGGAGCAGAGCTCAAATATCGCTCGCGAAACTTCTAGAACACCCGATCGCATGATACCTAAAGTTGGACAGCGAAGTTGGAGCTATTGTCAGTAGGGATTTTGGGATTGAAACTGAATCCCCGTTTGTATCACTTTAGCGTATCCAAAGTATGGACGTTTTGTGCAATACCGTATACCACGTATAAGTAACAAACAATACAGTTAATTTGCTTGGAAGAGTTTACATGGTCCCATGTCCCCTTCGATCCGATCAGTAGGCTTTGCACATGATTGGTGCGACAGTATGTCGCCGCGAGATAGATCTCCCGTCCTTTACTAACTATATTAACAAAAGAGGGACGGGTAGTCTATCTCGCGGCGAGATACTGTCGCGCCAATCATGTGCTAAGCATACAGTGTGCTTATTTAGCTGACGTTGTGTTATTAACCAGGACTTACTTTCTTTTCTAACCATCCCGCTCGTACTCGCGTGTGAGTGCGAGCGAGCCGAATATAAAGTAAGTTCGTGTTAATAAAGCGGCAGCAAATAATGGTAGGTATGGCGACAGAACTATCGTAATACAATATAAAAAATATCCACACTCCGATAAGCGTGCGTAGCTTAAGATGCCTATCGCTAACGCTCAACAGGCCTAGCCAAGATGTCATTCTACAATCGTATACGATGAGCGATAAGTAATAAATAATAAATGTATGAGAATGACAGATTCGAACGCAAAGTTACGTGACCATTTCCATACATTATTATGGTCACGTGACTTATCGCTTATAGTTTCATCATCATCATCATCATCATCAGCCTATGATAGTCCACTGCTGGACGCAGGCCTCTCCTATTAACTATGCATATAGACGCATTAGGAGGTAAATGCCCATAATCGCCACGCTGGGCAAGCGGATTGGCGATCGCAGTAATGTGTCCACAATGATGACGCTGCTGCCCATCATCAATCTTTATCAAATAATCTTATAGTTTACGATTGCAGAATAGCATTTTGGCTAGGCCTAGAGTAGTTTTCTCTCTCTTTCACTCATTTTTATTAGTGCTGCATAAATAGTTGCTTTTTACACGCGACTGAGCGTTGGCGATTGGTATTTAAGGGTGAAGACACATTTATCAACATGCGTACGCATTTTGTCTATAGAAAATGTTAGTTGAGTATGGGACCGCGTCCAGCTTTCCACACGCGTACGCATGCTTACACGTTTCATACTAAACAGCCAATTTTAATAGACAAAATGCGTACGCATGCTGATAAATGTCGTGTCTTCACCTTAACTATGCACCCTGTAGCCGTACCATGAGTGGGAAAGTAAAGGATACGGTAGGTTTTACTCGATACCTAAAGCATTCTATCGCGTGACATACTGGTGCGAGCGCGATGACCTGCTCCTGCTTTACGTATCGAGAAAAACGTACCGTTACCGATACTTGCAAAGTCATAGTACGGCTACTGGTCGATCGTAGGTACCGATCTTAATTTGCGTAGCAAATCGCAACGGAGGTATTTAATAAACGTTGCTACGCGAACGATCAGACACGGCGCGTAGCATGATCGCGATCTTTCACCCTTCATGCGTTCACTAGGTTGGTACTTGAAGTAAATAATTCGTATCCTGGGAAAATTTTACACAAATCTACCAACACCCACGGTACGCTCAATTTAGTTATGTGCATAAAAATAATGTTAGCTGTCAGTTACAAAAATACGTTTTATGAAAAGGATAATTGTATGTATGTGACAAATCTATTTGGACGTAATTATGCAAAAGGGAACCAACCCACGTGAATTTTTCATTTTAATTAACACTTTAATCACAAGAAACAAAGTCAATCTTCAAGATGACAGATTAGTGTGGATTGGTTCCTTTTTGCATAATTACGTCCAATTTTATCTGGTGATTGTGAAACAGGCTCTAAGCCTCCTAACCACTCACATGCTTTGATTTTTGCGATAGACTTTATGTCTATGTAAAATAAGAGTGATGACATGTAACAAAAGCTACATGAAGCAAGTGAGTGGTTAGGTGTGGATAGGTACCAGAGAAATAGGTGACCAAAATTGTCACTGATATTTTACCTACTAGACAGGAAGATAAATTTTATTTTAGTCAGTTCGAAAATATTATATGAAATTCTGTTCAAATTAACTTAAACTTAATAAAACTTGAACTTGTTCGATGTTACTATAAGTTTCTATATCTAAGACTAGGACCATTCCTTAGGAGGTTACTTGTCATATTTAGAATACCGAAGTATTTTATTGGTGTCAATTCAAGCCGGTACCAGTTCAATTGGCCGCTTAATATTTTAAAGTAATTTAAATGTTCTGATTGTTTCAGGTATGTAGGTGTCACCATTGCACATAATGCACATGCAGTATGGTAAGGGCAAGAATATTTTAATCTAGTTGGATGTGCGGCATACAGTACCCCGCATGAAATTTTAGTATAATTTAAATTCAAGTCTCCTGATTATGTTTTTAGGGACATAACCCACTTAGACTTATACTTTTTGAATTAATGAAGTATTTGGTATACTTATATTGTGTATAAGTATATTTCTATTTCCGCGACGGACGTGTTATCTGAAATCGATAGGTTGACACGATTGACAGCGTAATTACTGTCAGTTACGTCCGCATGATTATGCTCCGAGTATATTTAAAAAAATATATCTCTGATTATTGCTGAAATTATAAATCTCAAAGAGTTGTGCTGTGTGTGAAAAATAATCAGAAGTCTTGAATATCTACTAAAATTTCATGCGATTTGACTGAAACCTCTTATTCCCTATGAAAGAAAACATAAAAAGTGTCCGTTTTTTTCTTACCGATACCTACCGATAACGATAACGATGTGGGACTATCTACTAGCATTATTAGGTCCTGCTCACCTCTGCATCACACTGTATTTCCCGGTTCAACACAAAGACGACGAGAAATCCATTGCATGTCCAATCCACGGAGGCATCCGCGATTGCCAATTGTTTCACACCCTAAATTATTCCCCAAGCAACTACGGCATTCGCCTATCCCGCCGTATTTTCATACGCTCCTTTTACGAGCGACATAAAAAACAACCTCGGAATCTCAGGCTTGAAATATGAAACGTTACCTAATTCCTGCGGCCATTTTCCGAATGGGAAAATTCACTCAAGCAGCAGGCTGGAGCGATTACTCCTCTTTACGGAGTGACACGGGGGTCGGCCACATAAATAATCGGGGGTTTACGTAGACTACGTTCAGCAGATTTCGCGTGATGGAGTGTTTTGAGAGCCGCGAGTAAACATTTTTCAAATACTCCATGGCTTCGCGTCGCGCGTAGACAGTGTAGACACCGAAAAAGACACACAGAGACGGTCTCCGAAATTCAATAGGCAGTGAAGTGACCTTGCCTGCGAAGCTGGACGTTCCGGGATCGAATGCAAGTAAGAGCTTCTCTTTGAGTTTTTATCAGTGAAGGGGTGACCCAACCCGCCATGCCGCGCGCGATGACATTTTAAATAATCAGTTGACAGTCCGTGCGTTTTGCTAGTTAAACACGTCGGTAGATGCGTAATACGTCTACATTTCTTGTTAGATTTGCGGATAAGTTCGGACATTAGTATTTTAGTTTTTTTTTCCAAAGGTCTAGTAACAAACAATGCTAGTATTTTGGTCTACTATTATGTATGTTGATTTATTGTCCTGCTGAAAAAGTAACCAGTGTTACTTTAGGATGGAAAGGAAGGATGTAATACTTGCCAAGTCATGGTACGGCTACAGGCCATAAGAGTGACATTATCATAGATATCAATATCATTAGTCTCCTCATTCCTCAATGAGGAGACTAATGATATTGATATCTGGCTTTGTTTAGATACTGGTAGATCCCACTTTGCACTGTACGTTCCGCAGATTTCGAGAAACGTGAGCTTTAGGGATCATCCATTAATTACGTCACACCTCAAGGGGGAGGGAGGGGGTCCACAAAATGTGACATATCGTGACAGGGAGGCGTTCTATGTTTGTGACGTCACAATCCTCATATACATAAATACATGCACATAAAAGAATAGAAAATCCAAAATCCTTGGACGGAGGAAGAATAAGTTAATTTTCTCTTCGTTGATTTTACAAATCATTTTAAGCAATTCTAATAAAATAGTACATTACGACACAAAAGCGAAAAACATGAAACTCGAAACGAGTGGCGATGTTTTAAAACACAACCGATAGGGAGTGTTTTAAATCGACACGAGTTTAGAATTTCGTTTTTGCACGTGTCTCGTACGACGTTTTTTAGTGCAGATGGCCCTCCGAAGTTTTGGACCTGACGTAAAATGACCAAAAGTTACATTCAAAGTGATGTCGTAATTTTTGCCTCCTTAAACTAAAAATCTACATGTGACGTCACACTAAGGGGGGAGGGTGTAGTTAATTGTGACGAAGTGTGACAAGGGGGGAGGGAGGGGTCAAAAAATCATAAAATTGGTGTGACGTAATTAATGGATGATCCCTTAGCCGGTCAAAAAAGAGCGATAAGTCTGTCGATCGTCTCGCTTTTCGGCCTGGACTACCGAAACTCACCGTCGAACTTGTCGATTTGACTGTCCACTTATCGCCTGTAGCCACTCAAATGCTTTGATTTTCGCTATATACTCTATTTCTTTGTAAAATAAAAGTGATGACATGTAGCAAAAGGACGCAAAAGCTAAAAGCATGTCAGTGGTTATAAAACTGACATAGTACTTTATGTGAAGCTTTGATGAGCTTTTCGAACAGCTAATGTTATTAATGGGACATCTAGTAGACATGTTATCTGTGAGACTAACAAACCGTACACGTCAAGTGAACGCTGAAACGCAAATTGATCACGAAACGTAGCTCTTAATTGCGCAGTTTTCTTTCCCACCATGGTACATTTGAAACTTTCAGTGTTTCTTTCCTTCCCAACGAAACGCCACTCTTTGTAATTTTGTTAAAGTCGTCAAACATGTTAGACAAACCAACGTTCTGAAATTATCTAAACGTTTTATGATAAACGTTCCCTGATGGTCATACATACAAGAGGCTTAACCTTTTGGACGCCAACTACTGGTATATTGGCACCGCAGGTTCAACGCTAAAGACCGATATAGAAGTCTTGGACTACAGAACAATATAGACCTACACGCATATACGTAAATTTCAATTTCAGTTAACATTTTGATGACGTTGCGTCTAGGTGACAGCTTTGTTATTTGACATAGTATCAACAAGGTTATGCCTAAATGAAAGACGTGAATACTTGATAATATTAACCTATATAAACATATTTGTGAGAACGCTCAGATGGATCTAAGCTATTGTTTGCACGGCGTCTTCATGTGATTTTCCTGTTATTTTTTGTCGAAGCTACCGACTTGAAAGCGTGAAGCTATAAATTCACCGGCGTGGGTAAAAGCGGTATACAGGGTGGGCGGTGGTACCCACCGCCCATCCTGTATACCGCTTTTAAAGAGTGGATTATCAGTTTGCCATCTTCATTTGAACTAGTACCTAGACAAAGCTGACAGTTAATTTGCTTGGAAAAGTTAATATGGCCCGACTCAGCACATATAGCTTTATGATGAATATAATACTAAGACGTGTAATTTAATCTAATTCGAGACTTACTTGCGTATACTTTTACATATTTGTTTCTGACGCTTCACGCGTTGTGTTACGCTAATGATTTGAGCACACAAATGAAGAAGTTGACTAAGAAAAGTCACATAGATTTGGGGTCGGATCCCACCTCGGACGTTGGTGAACTTGGTATTTTCTTTGGTATATGACATTTAATATTTGTAATTTAAAGAATATTTAAGAATATCCCCAACCTTAAACGGAATACATAAATCTGATCAGCTTTTTATTTCACAATTCCGTCAGGCCTTCACTTTGATAGCGTCACACTGATAAACAGTATATCAATGTATCTTCCTAGCTTTACAGACCTTTATATGTTGTCCTTTTACAAGGCCCACCCGGTATAATTCTTAAGGGATTGCTTCGGATTTGGGAGGCCTAACCAGCCCTGCGGTGAGGTCATAAATTTGAGGTCTGCGGATCCAGTGAGCATAAATCGACAATTGTCCTGTCAGAAGTGGGCGCTGCCGACACGTCCTGCGTCCTTACCACGAGTTTACTTGCAATTAAAAAAAAGGAAACACGTACACTTCATTTGACTCCAGAATATAATAAATCAAGGTGCATTCAGACCAAACGAACATTCGCTATTCTAACCCCCACTCTACGAAATTCGATCGTTACACAAAACGTGTTTGGTTGATTTCGTAGAACGGGGGATAGAACAGCGAATGCTCTTTTGGTTTGAATGCACCTTCACACGAACCTTCGTGTGATACGAACCAGTATTATCTAATACTGATGTCCTGTTTCATCGTATGTCATCAACGATTATAGCCCGACGTCTTTTTCTGGGACCCGAGGCGTTTTCTAAGTTCAAATGCAGTGTACTCACATGAAAAAAAGCGTACCTACTTATGTTTTTTTAGTTAGGTACCAGTATTCATAGTAGTAGTAGTTAAATGGAGACATACGTTGAGTGCAAAATGAAGTACCAGATAAGACAATGATCCTAATATGTTTTGCTGCGAACTATAACTATCCTTAGAAGGCAACACTTATTAGATATTTTTCGATCCACGTTAGTAGTAATTATTTTCATAGAAATTCATTCCAGATTTTATTCAGCAAATCTCATACCTATAAAATATGGTGAATGCTAGCCAGTGTTTAGATTTTAGGCCATAACATAACTGTAAATTTTAGATCTTAACGGTTTCCAGTAAAATGGGTCGATGAGGTTTCCGCTTGTAATATGTGTTTTCTTTAAGCCCCTGGTCGATACTCTTATAAAATGTAGCAATCTTAACTGCGAATGAGTTTACACCACTTTAATATAACTCGTGGTAAGGGATCTAGATATTAGCCACCGTTACTTCGTATCTTTGAATTTATTCCGATATAACTTAGCGATCGTTTCTTTTCAATAAACCGATATTGAATTTATTTCCGCGATGCTTTTTACTCTTTTGTATGCTTACTCTTATTGACCACCCGTAAATCGCAAGTAACTTTACAGCTCGTAGAACAGCAGTGTTATTCACTAAGGAAACCGCCTTGCTGTCAGCGCTGTGTCAGAGCTGCGGCAGCGTCGAGCCTAAAAATGGTATTCACTAATGTACTTTAAACGACACTAGCGCTCGGCGACGAATGCGGCGTGAGCTGGAACTACATTGCGTCGAGAGTTTGACGTTTAATGTATGAACTTCGTATTCTCTAACGAAAAACGACGAACTCGCCCACAAGCTCGCTCACAGCCTCGATTCCTAATGTCAAATCAAACAGCTAGGATTTTAGACAAGGCTGTCTCGACATCGAGCTCGTTGACGAACGCAGCGTCGAATGTGTCAATAAGAGAATAGCATAGCAGCTCGAAACTCTTTTCCTCTAGATATTTTTTCTTAAACATTGATTGGCTCTATACATTTTTGTAGGGATTTGAATGAATACTAATTACATTTTTACAACGAATAATACTTCATTTAAATAATATGTCTCAGTTCAGTTGCTAGTATAAAAAACCTATAGCGCTCACCTATTTCGACTTAGGTACCTATTAAATTGAATGTTATTTTAATAAGATCATGGCATGGCATAAGAACATTCGTTCGGAAAAATATATTATTTTTATTGTGTTATAAATTACTTCCTATATTAATTTTGGTCTTGCTTGAATCGAAATCACCACAGCTTCATCAAATATATGTTTTTCCTGGAATTGTGAAATGTGGGAAATGTAACTCGTTCTCTTTATATTGGAACCGAAACAGGAAGAATCTAACCTTATATGTGGGTCCATATTGGCACTTATACAATTTTTTCTTCGAATATTTTTACTAATACCGTTTTTTACTCATAATCATCATTACTCCGAAAATTTTTTCTCATACTTTTTTTCTTACTAAAAATTATACTTCTACCTACAATGTTCATAACGATTTTTATTTCGAAATTTTATCCTCCTAAAGTCGTCAAGTAGATTAATCTGTACTCATAAAGTTATTTGAAATAAATTGTTTATTTATAAACATTTTCCCGTTAGGTTCACTCTGTTGTGGTATAATTCTTTTATGAATAACATAAACTATGTAGTCATAATGGGCTTTGTGCAGAAACTGTTGTGACATACTCAACTTTAGCATATTTCTTTGTGGCAGATTTCGAGTTGTTCGAATATTATTCGAGCATAATTTCGATGCTCCTATTTATGATGAGGCATAATCTGGATGTGCATAAAAAGTATCGGCATAGTTTGTTTTAGCATAACAGAGAAGGAATAATTACAACCTCTCAATATAATCGAGGTAGTAGTAATATTCTGTACGTTACTTACTGTGTTACTGAGCTGAGTACTTTCTAGGTTGCTAAAAAAAAAATAACCTCGAAGACTAAGGCGGGAGCTTTGCTTTGCTTTGCCTTAGTCTTCTAACCTAACCTATCCGAGTCGGATCTGCCCCGGAAGGTTTTGTTCGCTCGCTTCGCTCGCTCAATGCAGAAATTTTCACCCTCACAGCAAATTCTGCCTGACGAAAAAGGCAAGTTTCGAACCTACATGCCCAAAAAAAATGCAAATCTAATTTCTGTCTTATAACACTCGGCGTAATTAATGATATGCCAAGATAGTTTCAGACAAAATAATATTCGAAATATTGTTATTTAAGCCAAGTGATGTTTCTGTCTCATTAAGTTGATGCCAAAATAGATTATACCAAGTCCGTTATGTCCTAAGCGTTTCGGACAAAAAAAGTTTAGAGGGAACCCGTTTAGTACAGTACCTACTCTGCCACAACCTGATTTGTGCAGGTAGCTAGTTTACAGTAATAGTACCTACGATTTATATTTAATTAAACAAAAATAATTCATACATAGAACCAATACAGATAAAAATAAATACCTATAACATTAGAATATACATATAGCATAAAATAAGTATAGTGAAAAATTATATAAACATAAAAGTTAGTACTAAAAATATGTATGAAAAACAATATTATGAACATAAATAATTCTATGTGATGATGATTATGAACAAAGATTATTCTAAATGCCGATCATTATGAAGTTAAATTGTATAAGAAAAATTTTCGGAGTTCCAATAATCCAATATCCAATCCATGTTCCAATAATAAGTTGCAATTTTATAAATACTTTGGCGCACCCCTTATATGTATATGGTGGTGTTTTCATAAAATGGCCGGTATATATATGACATGTGAATATGACACTGATTCGCGTGATTTGATAGAGCAAAGGTTACTTTTTCTCAACATGGACTAGAAAGAGACAATCAATTTTAACCGTGTGATTGATAACTGCGTGTAATACCTACTCATTTACCTGTACAAGTTCATTTCAGTAACATAAGAGGCAACAATCGTTCTTTTCTTCCTCGATTTTTGACTGTTCCTTTTCGCACTGATTACAGTACCAACCTCGTCATCGCGACAGATGTTTGCCTACTTAAAACTGTCAAAACCAAAACTGGTTCACGTCTTCCGTCCTCAAGCATTTTAAGAGCGCTCAAACTGGACGATCTCGTATCGAAATTAACCTTAATTAATTACGCAGCGAACGCCAATTAGTATACCCTGCACGGCAACAGCGTAATTTGGAACTTTTTCCCTTTGAGGCAAGAAACAAACCGGTTGCCATATTCGCGTAGGTATGCACATTTCGGGAGTTTTATATCGGGCGAGTTGAAATTGAAATAGATGTCATATTAATCCTCTGCCACCGACGTGATGTTTATTATAATGTAAGCAATTGATGAATTTACTATGTTTACTACGACAGCGTAGTAAACATAGTACATTCTCATTGTAAGATTATGTTATGTAATCGTAAACGGTCAGGCATTGATTGATCACTGTACTGTATGGGCCGGTCTTGTCATCGGTGTTGCTACTGTAAAAAGTTTAGCGATAATACACGGCCATGACAGGGCCGGCCCGATAGATTATTTTTGTTTACTGTTTTATGTCTGTCATTTTAGTTCTAAATAAATATTATTTATTTGTATTGCGCCACGTGTGACCTGCCGTAAAGCTGTTTTCCATCGTCGGAAGACCAGTGTTGGCGCACGCTAACAAGTGTAACAACATGCTGAGTAAGGCTATTTCGTAGCGTGCACTTTTTTATTGGTATTTTTCTTCGTTTCTGAATAGTGTGCTTTTGGTTTGTTTCGAATAAACCTATTTCTATTTCTATCACGCAAGTGTGCTATGGTCGCTAATGTCGCTATTACGATGTTGATAACAAGAGTAAATAGTCATGTCACGTGACCACGTCATTGACAGAAGGTTAAACTGTACTTGGCACTATTGTATAAACTTTAACTTATGATAGGTGCGGAGAAGTTGCGCGATGGCCTAAAACTCGTAACCACAATATTAAATAAATTATTAGGATGACTAAGGGCTGATTTTTCAATCCTCAGTTAAAATTATTACCATTCTTATCTAAGGTCATCAGTCAAAAAAGGATAGAGCTAACATTTATTTGACAGATACTGTTACCTGGGTAGTGAAAAATCAGTCCTTAATCAATAATATTGAGCAAAAAGTGCGTAGCCATGATGGCATTCGACGCTCATTAGCGTACCGTACTTCTCTCTGTTTCATTAGTGTGACAAAGACCGTTGCATTTCGATCGACTATAAATTAGAACTGCAGCCCTACCGCGAAAAGCGAAATTCGTAAATTTCGAGGATTTGTCTCTTTTACTCTAATGACGCCTTCGTTTGATTAACAGAGAAAAATCCTCGAAATTTTTATAAATTTCGATTTTCGCGGTAGTAGGCCTGTACCGAGGTTAGTTATCGCAAATCAGCGCATCTTTGTGAGCAAAGTATATACAGCACGGAAATGCTAGTTTATCACCGGTTTGATATTCATCCCTAATGGCGGATTCATATTTGTTATTTGCACGGAGACGTCTCGCAATAGTCGGGATGCTGTTTGCATTTTCGGCGAATGAGCGTAAACAACCCAGTCCCAGAAGCAAATATTACCAGCTAGGAAAGGAAGAACATAAGTTTATGCGAATTGTCTTGGATTTATGACGTTTGTCGATTGAAGCTTCCACTCGTTTGAAGACCGAGTCCACAGACTACTTCATATAGATTCCGCATTATTAAGTTTCGCGATGCTTGTTCCTTCTGTAACTTGAATTTACTAGACATGTTCTTTCCGTGGACCCTTCAAGTGTTTCTCAAAACTAGACTACAACTAGGAAAATATCATCAGGATCTATAGCATCAGGGTTTTTTTTATTATATTAACAATTTTAGTACATTTATTTATTATTTTGACTATTCATATAAAATTTGGGCTTAATAAGAAAGTAGTCTTGTAACTCTTGAACAATAAAAAGTTAATCGGTTTTGTATGCTCTATCTAGCGGAGAGGCAAGTGATATCTGACCCAGCCTAACCTCTTTAATCGACGTTTAAAACTCGTAACTCTGCCGCCCGTTTCTACTGTATAGCTTCTTCAACGATGCTATCTACTTCATTTACATTTAAATAAACCTTGCTATGGCTCAATCTAATTTACCACTTTGATGTTGGCACGAGGCCTGTTTACCTGAAGAATAACATTTCTGAAATCTAGAACATTTAGCGCAGGTTACATTTACATGGCTTTAGTACTACTTGTGCTGATTGAGTGGACGTCCACGTTAGTTCTAGTGACAAGTAGATGTCCGCACATTAGTGTTACAATGTATGTTGGAAGTGACAAGTTAGTAGAGTCAAGTTCAAAAATGTGTATCAAAAGAATCCTCTCATAAATATGTTACGAAGTTCTTATTACACAGAATTCAAGTGCACTACGACATATTTTTGAGAATTTTATATACAATTATACATATACCTTATTTTGCCTTAGACTGTACTCATATTACGATATTGTTAGCGTTAATATCTTAGTAAAATCTTGAAAATGTATGATGGAAATACAAGTATTAGATAAAGTTATTAGTTATTAATTGATCAGACAAAACTTAGCCCATGTCAATATTTTCTCAATAGAATTCTACACATTTTCTCACACTACGCGAAAACAAACATGATTTCGTCTATAATACAGTTCTCACGTTAATTGAAACTATCTATTGACTACTCGATTTACAAGTTATCGCTAAATTATATATCTGAACGTAACTTAATTACCTAATATCCATCGAGTTTATTAAAGCTTATCTGTCCGAATCCTGTAAGCGCGTCACGTATCGCACAGTTCATAAAGAGACTCCCAAATGATACGGCACGCACCTTCGAACCCCCTATGGTAACGCCGCGAAAATCGCGATAAGCGTTTTCAACGCACATGTAGGTACATTTTGTCCGAGTAACGTTCCGAGAAATCCCGATCTCGTTACGATAGTTTTCATGTTCGGCCCCGGGCTGGGAACTTCAGTTTTCTTCATGTCGCTTCGGGCGTGTCGGGAGCTCACTAAACCAGTGTAAGTGCGCCTTAAGTTGCTTGAGATCTTGATACTGCCAAACTGGTGCATCTGAGTCTGAGCGTATGACTTTGCTCTCTGTAAGCGATTGCAATACACGCTCTTATCGCAAGAGATAGCCACCGTATACGCCCTCGACATCGTATCATCATCACCGCACGTTGAAATGTGGATTCTATTGGGCGTTCATCAAGGTTGCTTACGATGTATGGAGATACGAGGTTGTGAAGATTATTGTTGGATATCCCGCGGATGCCTTCGTGCGATGAATTAATTTCGCCCACCGCTATTATATGAACTAGATCGTAATAAAGATATCGTCAGCTCTTGGTTTTCTCTAACAGCTGCTATTTTGGGTGGTACCCGCTAATTTTCGGTTGGTTTAAAATGTAAGTAATTTATGTTAATTATGCCGATCGCGATACGATTAGCGATCTGCGGTGATTGGTTAAATTTAGTGTTGAAAGCTAAAATTTTGCCAATATTGATCTTTATTATTATAATGTCCATATTCCCCTATGGAAGTACAGTACCTATATCGTCGGTTCACAACACAAAGGTCATTATAAAAACTGTCATTACGCTTAGAAATGTCGTATGCGTGTAGTGAATCGGAACCGAGATACCAGATTCCAAGTAGGTATTACTTAATGAGTCAAAAATGCCTCCAAAACACTTGTTCACTTGTGCCAAGCTGGGCTACGCTTAGGCTTAGCTAGCAAACTGTCTATTCAAGCGATTGTCAATTGACGGACAGGACGGACTGTCATCCTGGTTTGTAATTTGTACGTGGCTGAAAATTTCGGAATGTAAACTTCTTACACAAGAAAGCATTATTATTATTGTATATTACATTCACCACACGGTGAAGTTAAATGGTGCCAAATTATTTAGGAGTTTATACACTGTTAAAAATTAGGGAATTTTACAGACGAAAAAACTACAGAATTCTGTAAAATTACATCATTTTCACAGAAAAATTTGTAATTTCACATATTTTTCATCAATTTTACAAAAATAAATTTAAAATTGATGAAAAATATGTGAAATTACAAATTTTTCTGTGAAAATGATGTAATTTTACATTTTTTTCGTCTGTAAAATTCCCTAATTTTTAACAGTGTAGGCACCTGGGCAAACGTACTCCATCGTAGGCCACGTCTCTGCCCTTGGCTAGTCTGTGGCCATGAGTAAGCCTATTTCAAATAAAAAAATTCTAACCGAAATTATTCTACCGGATGAGCGTAACCCGCATTTACTAATTAATTGTTTTTCCTTATTCGTCATTTTGGCAAAAATGATTAGAAAGCCATTAAAAAAAATGAACTAATATAATATATATGGTATTAACGGGTTAGGTCTTAACTTACATTAAGTTTCTATAAATATTCTGGTCAATATGCAGTACCTATTTCAGATAAATTCTAGTAAACAAACCGATGCCAAAACAGGCATCTTAACTAACTGCATCTGAAGTGCATTTAGTCTTGTCAGTGGTCCATGCAATTTGAGACGCTCCGTATTCCGTATTATCAGTTAGCTTCATTGATCTCAGAGTCGGTACCGCGGGGGCGTGGAACGGAACGTACTGGGCTATTCAGATTGGTTGATGACATGTCGAAAATCGGCTGAACTTCAGACAAACAGGAAAAATAATTAGTCAGTTTGCATATCGACGCTTATCGTGAACAACGCTGTATTCCAAAATAGTACGCGCTTGCAATTGGAATTCTAGTGCTTCATTGTTTCAAATTACAACAAGACATTGTCTAAAAATGCAGCATTATTCATGATAAGCGTCGATATCAGCGTTTTCAGAAAAAGCATTTGCTGATGTCTTTATAATATTGGCTCTTTGGGCTCATTTTACTCAGACACATTTTAGGTTTTACGTTTAGGTTTACTTTTAAGTCTAGGTACTACATAAAATGTCCAAAATATGTGTAAGAATGTTTTGTATTCAGTGCGTCAAACGACGAAAAAACTTACACTACAAAATTGGGACGATGTTGAAATAAATTTTTGCGTCCTTTTTTAAATAAAGAAAGTATGTTTTGGGTAGGTTACAGTAGTACAGCCACGGGCATAAATATGCGTACTTCGGAACTTATTACTAGAGGAAGAAAGTTTACATTTGAATATATTTATGTAGCCCACCGTGCCTAGAGAGCAAAGATTCTAAAAGGTAAATATTTTAAAAACATGACATGTATGACGTACATATACACTTTTTTTTAAATTGCTTAACAACTTAATGAAGTCTTGAAAATAATGAAGTAACATTTTATTAATTTCATACATATAAATACGATTATGGATTAATAGATTCCGACTCAAAGCTAATCCTTTTATAGCCCGACTCGTTTGGTTTGCGCCCACTATAACCTAAACCCATCCATCAAAGCGCTTGGCTTTACATTGTTGCAGACGCAACCTTTTTTGTATCTACATGCGGTACGAAACCCTCCCGAGTATGCTGCGGCTTCTTCAAATACCATCCACAACATATGTTTTATCGCGGCTACTAAGAAACTTAATATATCTTCCAAGGTTGATCAGAATCAAAACCACTGAACACCACAGCTCACACTCGCATTTTACTCATTGGTCTCTTTGTAAATCTGTACCTATTTTAGAATTATAATTTTACCATAGTACGATATACGAAATAAAAATAGTTTTCCTAAATATTGACGCTATATCCACTGGCCAAATTGTAAATTCGGCAAGTTATAGGAACAGCACAGAATTTACAGCCGCCACAACAAAGAGAATCTCTGATTTAGTGCGGAGATAAGCTCATGTGGCCCAATCAATCATATATGCTAACGCGCGGCGCTACCAGGATGCTGAGGTCTTTATAAGCACTTTTCTTTGTGTAGGTACACTTTCTACAGTTTAGAAGACCACAGCTTCTATAACTTATTAATTAATTTATTCACGATTATGAACAATATAATGTATGCATCTCACAATATCCCACAAGATTCGAATTTGAAATGTGACTTTCTTCTCGCCGCTGGCAAGTTGTTTCGTCGTCTAGTTTGTACTTGTTGTTAGACATGAGCGCCGCGCCGGCGCGCCGCCGCCGCCGGTAAAAAACTTCGCGCCGCCGCCGCCGACGCCGCCACCGGCGTGGAATCGGCGTGACCTTGATGAGGCATCAAAATATTACGCTTCTTTTAATACTGAGGATTAAATGTTTTTAAATAGCTAAAATCGTTGTAAATATCACATTTCGAAAAGGTTTGACAAATATTATGGTTGTACAGTCGAGTACAAAGATACGTATACGCCTGGAAGTCACAAAATTAAGTATCAATTTAAGTTAGCAGCCATGTTTGGTTTTCTTGTTCTCGGTTGTACTCCGTATATTAGTATTAGTAGTTATTAAAAACAATAGATATACTCTTAATGTTTCTTCTTGACGACGGAAACAACAGCGGACGTTAACCAAAACCTTCAAGATGTGGTTCGCATCCTCGGGGTGGAAGGTACGAGATTTTGTGAAATGCAGCGCAGGGGCAGAAAGTCAAAGTTTTCAGGGGAGACCTTAGGGCAGTTAGGGCTAATGTAGTAACGACGTGAAAACCCACCAGTCTCTTGGTCAGGGAAACAGACTCTAAACCGAGAGTACAGTAAGCACGTACGACACGATCCCCGGTGCTCCAATACTCTTTCGATTGAAAGAGCGATCGTCAGAACCGGGGGTGAAAATTGTTCGTACAATCTTTAGGAAGAAGCCACTTCACGAAGCTGACAACAGCTCGTGAAGAAGTCGTTACTTCAAAGTCGGCAGTCCTTTCCGAAGTGGGAGACGTCTATGGCCGATTATACACTTAGCATGCATCTCGACCTGATCCTGAAAATGAGGATTCTAGACCCACTTTGATACACCACTACACTGAAGACCTGCTAGAAGTCAGTATCGGCGAAACCGATATCGCTCTTGAGTAGCTTAAAAACGGAAAAGCCCCTGGATAGGATGGCGTTACAACAGCATTGTTAAAAGCAAGAAGTAAGCCCGTACCTAGGGAGCTTCAAAAGCTTTTTGACGCTGTCCTATTTGAAGGGAGAAATCCGGAGGTATGGAGTACAAGTGTGGTCGTCCTGTTCTTCAAAAACGGTGACAAAACCCTGATGAAGAACTATCGACCCATTTCTCTTCCAACCCATGTCTATAAGCTGTTCCCAAGACTGTCACGAACCGTTTTGCGCGGAGACTCGACGAATTCCAACCCGGAGGTTGGATTTCGAAGCGGATACGACACCATAGACCACATTCATTTTATTTATTTTATTTTTATGCCAATAAGTTCACAGCATAACAGTAAAAACCAAGTCAATGCGAACAAAAAAATGACACGTCAAATAATATATAAAAACTACTTAAATTTGGGCGACAACGTAACGACCTGGCTCCGTTGCGTCGTCTGATCTGATGTAGAATTCGGCAGATTGCCCCGGAACTGCGAAACACGACGCTCTTCGGCTAGAAGTCTGCACTCGCGATGGTATCCTACAGCGGGCGCGGCACGCGCACCACAGCTGCTGCACCCTCAGCGAAAAGCCAGTCTTCCGGCGGACATACTCTACATTCTCTACAACATCATCGGATACGGCGGAGTAATGCAGGCGCGACACATAGAGCGCCTTACTCGGTGTTGCGACCCGTAAGCCAGATTTAACTGGCTCGGCGGAGCCACATAGAGTTTTCCGAGGCGCCCTGAGCGCCTTGCTCTTGTGTGAATGCCTCCTTATCCACACTGGTGCGGTTGGACTTTTCCTTAATCGCAACCCGTTCTCAAATGCAATGGAGGACATGTTTAAGACACTGACCTGGAAAGGACGTGGCATCAACATTAATGGCAAGTACGAGAGGTAAATTTGTATAGCTCGGGCAAACATTTGCAGATGGCAGGAAACAACTTCGAGGATGAGGTGAATAGAAGAATTTAGCTAGATTGGGCAGCATTTGGAAAGCTACGTCGAGTCTTTACATTGTCGATCCCAGTGTCTGAAGACAAAAGTCTTCAATCAGTGCGCCCTACCCGTCATGACGTACGGAGCTGAAACGTGGACACTGATGGTACGGCTGGTCCACAAGTTCAAGGTCGCTCAGCGAGCTTCGGAAAGGGCTATAATAATAATAATAGTGGGAGGTGGGAGTGGGCTGGCCATATTTGCTGTAAAACCAACAACCGTTGGGGTAAACGAGTTCTTGAGTGGAGACTGCGTTTGGGGAGGCCTATGTCCAGCAGTGGATTGCGATAGGCTGATGATGATGTATTGTTAAGTGTCAATTATTTATCGATAGTTAAAGAGCATTTGATTCAATCCCTCTGTCTATTTGAGTTTTGCTATGCAAAATCTCGGTCCTGCTATAAACTCTATGAACAACTATTTTCAAGGCCACGCCGCCGATTCGCCGCCGCCGCCGATCAATTTTGACCGGCGCGCCGCCGCCGGCTATTTGGCCATCGGCGCTCATGTCTACTTGTTGTAGACGATTATTTTTACGTTTCTCACTTGCACTACTTTAGCTTTTCCTCGTTAAAAATGAGGCAATCCTTGGCAACGATCAGTGAAACCAATAGGCATCCGTAGTTTCCATACAGAAATCCCATCCCATTCTGTCCGCTCGTCAGCTTTACGGCTCGCACAAACCGCGCTAGGTGAATGGAAACTAGGCGAATAAAACCGTTACGAGTGTCGCCGTGACAGAAACAATGTAAAATCCAATTTGCCGAATTCCCCGGGCGATCAGTCCGTGCTTTTATCTTCTACAGTAAAGTAAAACGTCAAATATACGAGATATTGGATAACACATGCGCCTTTTCAATGTCGGATGCGGTTATGAGCTTTCGGAGCTCGGAAATCCGTTTGCGGTTTAACTTTACACAATCAATCAGTGTTTTGAAGTTGAGAGTGGAGACCGATATCAGCCAGTCTCTTGAGTACTAATAATAATCTTTTGTAGACTTTATTGCGCCGCAATAAGGTCAACCGATGATCAGAATAGCGACGGTACGTCATTCTCACTAACAAATTGTGGAATTGAATACGGTTATTCGTTATGGAAGTTATCGGTTGCAGCCTCACGAGCGGCATGGGTGAATAAGGTCACGATACGGCTTTATGTCAGTATAGTTAGTCGGAGTCAAGACTATCTAGTAATGTCATCCTGTCAAAGATCGTCGGCTGTTCCTGGATCAAATATTTGCTCAAACCAATAACTTGCACTTGACAAGTCGATCAACATAGGTAATGGCAGATTGGCAGATTACAATAAAACCTTCCTAAACATTTTAGCGAACGGGTTGACGCAGATAGACGGTTTGTTGCACATGCACAACCCTATGCATATGCATGCATAAACTCCTAAAATGCGAATTATCATGGGACCGATTACTGACTCTAAGGTATAAGGTGTTATACCTTAAGGGTATGCAAGGAAAGTTGCTATTATCATGAGTGCATGGCATGCATACCCTAAGAGGTAGGCAGCTAATTTGAAGACCCTGTATTACATAGAGTATGAACGTTTCGTGAAACACAAAAATGATCGACTTATAAAATAGCAATGACATCGAATTTCGTATCAAATTATGGTTCGCTTTTAGGGGTAATATTCACAGCAATATCATTTCGTTTCGTCGTTTTCCTACTTACATTATATTTTACAGCACGCCGGGCACTCTGGAAAGCTTCGAAAATGTCAAAGAAAATATTAATTTCCAACGAAAGAATATCGACCCGGCAAGGAAGAGTTACGGAACCAGTGACTTTTCGACAGCCGTTCATGTTCAATGATTCGAAACTTTCGCAAACTGTTATCTCAATTGTCTTTCGTGGTGCAATAAAGACCGTGGAAGTTTAACTAACGCTCAAATCCTGTCCAGAGACCCCGGCACTTACGTGACAGCGGTGTGTCACAAACTCTGTTATGTACCTATTGACTTTAACCTGCTATCATTGTTGTTGTTTGTGTTTGCCTTCTCTAGATGTTGACGACACGACATTTTGGAACGCGTATTCGAAAGTTTTACTCTCGACTCTCCCGAGAGACATAATTAGTTGATAAAAAATCGACGATTAGTGATGGCTTTCATGAATCCAAATAATGTTCCGATAAGGCGAAATGAAGCTCTAATTATTGAATTATGTTTTATAATGGGCTGCAAAAGAGGGACGATGGACGAAAGGTACGACAGCAAAAAGCAAGGCGAGTACGTGGCGTAGTCGCGTTTTCGTTTCAATTGCTTACCGAGTATAGTATGCGGGTTGAACGGACGAATTTACATCAAATATAACGAAGTTAGACTGGACCGAATCAATCATAATTTGTAGACATAGAAACAAATGTTTATTCGTAACAAAAAACCATTAGACAGAAATGAAATATTTCTATATACACGCATATGACACAAAAAAGCATGCCACGAAATTGTCTCATCTGAACATGCTGCTAACGTGTGCCAGTGTTGATCTTCCGATGAGACTAGAGTTGCAAAGTGACCGTCATTTTCAATAATTGACCGACCTTTATTATAAATGATTAATGATATTCATCGGGTATGGTTTCCCTTAATAAAGCATTAAAAATGAGCAAAAGACCGTATAACCGTATATTACTGCTTTACCAGTCTTTTTTATAACCCAGTAGGTATTTTAACAGCTGGATCTTCCCATTACCACCGCGATCCATCAAGCCACAGATAGAAGCAGTTGGAGGCATATCATAAGCCGCAAGTGGAGTCACGATCCTCAGTAATGGGGGAACGATTAAGAAGAGAGAGAGGTATTTTAACTAATATTGACTTTAATTTCCCGTCTAAGTTCCAAGTTTCCTGTTTAAGTATAATGTGGTTTTGCAAAACGATGTGACCTATGCACAACTAAGAAAACCACCAAAATATGCCACCAGTACCCGTGCCATGAGTTTGAAAGTAAAGGATACGTTAAGTTACTCGATACCTAAAGCATTCTATCGCGCTTTCACAGACATATTAGAGCGAGCGCGATGGCCTGCTTTACGTATCGAGTAAAACCTAACTTTACCGATACTTGCAAAGTCATGGTACGGCTATATAGGACTTAACTATTGCTAGTGGTTCGCCCGCGCTCGCGCAGCGGTACGAACACTCGGCACGGATCGCGCGTGTCATCCGCCGGCCACCGACGACAATCGAACAACATGCAACATGATTAATGGTAAACGTTTCGCTTGGCTTTTGGTACAGAGGTTTTTGCACCCATTTGGCGTATTTACAAGATATTCTCATGTCACTTTTATCCGATTACTGCAAAGGAAGAAATATGATTGTAGTATACCCGTGGCGTATTTGTATCAACTTGTGTCGCATGTCGCAATTGACCAGATTTTGAATGAGGCGACAATGACTTCGTTTTTGTGGCCTATGTGACATGACTAATTAATTCGACAAAGAAGTAGAATGGTTTTGTACCACAAAACTCTGTAAAAACCGCTGTGTATTACCGCTGGTAAAAAATTGACATCCTGGCATTTTCATGTAACTAGGTACATTTACTGGTAATTTTACATGAAATTGTTAAAATAGAATTAAGAAACTTGCACCCTCAAACATTCATAGCGACGGCTATTTAACAGCGGATGTCAGAGTCTGGAACATCTAATACTCATAATAGCACCCAACTAACGTGGGCATCAAAAACTAATCGAAAATTACCTCTGTTACTCGGTACTCCAAATACATAGTCGAATGGTGGCGGAATCGCAGTGACAGATATAGTTGCTCAACGTTTTTCGATTTTCGCGATAGGCTCTCAGCCACTGGGCTGATGGAAGCTTACGTATGATTAAACAATGTAACGACGCCGCAAAAACTCCGCGTTTATTCAATCCACACCGGTCAGTGAGGGCTTTACGCTAAAAACATAATGTTAACGACGAGATAAAAGGCAAATTAGAAATGCAGACTTATTCGATAAAGATAAATGTGAAAGGGAAGACGGCGGGAGGTAATGTTTTATGTAAGGATCAGTATTTCATTAGGTTTGGCGTCAAAGGAGCCGACGACGTGGGATCAGCGTGTTCGGGACAAATTGGATAAATCCGAGAATGCTAGTGAACGAGCTTAAACTGAAGCGCTCACTGAAATATGCCAGAACAACATGTTTTATGAAAAATTAAATTCAGGCGAAAAAATTTGAAAGGTTTATGCAAATCGATGCTCGAGACAATATAAGGCGCCGGATTAAAAAGTTTAATGACAGCTATCGCTCTCCTCACCTTGGAACGACATGGTCAAGATCTGGCCAAAAAATAACTGTTGAAGGAGGCATCTCACAGGCCGTCAACGTGTATCTTCGGATAAGACTTTGTGTCTGAAATTATGAAGTACTCTTACGTATGGCACTGAATTAAAAAACAGGCTAAGGTTCTGTCTGAAGCGACTAAGGCGATGATATAAATATAAACTGATGCTTAATTATGTTTCGTCTGGCTCGAAATTAAGGCATAAAAATCATAAAACTACGCAGACAGACGATAATAATTCCGAATAGTAAATTAATATTACCTATAAAAAAAAATATGATGATGTTGCTCTCAAGTATGTTATTGTCCTAAAAAACACGCTGTTTCACTTCGAAAATTATTCAATTTGATTACAGGAATCCATCAAAAAAATTGTGGGTTTTTTAAGATTCGTGGCTTCGTGGAAGGCAGTGCAATAGGCTCCCCAGCGGGTCAACTTGATAGAAAGCCTACAGGCTGGCTACAGGCTACAGTACAATACATTGTACCAGCGCTTTTCTCGTTTTCTAAAATATGTAGGCGGAAAAAGGGCGTTGTTATTTCTCACGCGTACAGCCAAATGTATTGTTGAGCATCTTAAGATTTATCTACTCTCATCGGCTGAGTGATGTACAATGAAATGTCTGCAAAAACCCGGCGTGGCATCCTTCGCCGTCGGTCGGCATTCTGGCGATGACGTATCGGGCTTCTCGGGGCATCCATCACTGGTCCAGCGACATTAATGCTACGCTTGCTTATGATAACTGACGGATTTGGAGGGGAAAAACTTATGAGCATGAGCTTTTGATTGACAGGCATGTCCGGAAAACTCTTTTAGGGGTCTGGGTGTAATTAGGCGTAGTTTTGCCATGTCCGTATGAGGCTAAGCTCAGTGACCAGTTGTAGAATATAAGGTTGTGGTGATGTCTTAAAACGTTTTGCGATGGCGTATCGACAAATTTTACGCGTCCATCATTATCACAAAAACATTGACGATATGAAGAGCATAAAATGAAAGAAAAACTATACACGGTGCTCGCGAGCATTGCGAAAGATTTTAACTGTGCATTCTAGGCATCAAAATAAACATAAAATATTATGAGACCAAAAGTCAATTCCACCAAAAAAAAAATGTTTTTTTTTCTTTTTTTTTAGTCTTTTTGAATACTTCTTAACATTTCCAGTACTTTTTATCATAACAACAATTTGTTTAAATTATTTATTTCAATTGTTTTTTTAGATACAGGTTATTTCGTCAAGTCTATTCGTATTTTTTGATTGTCAGGCAAAAGGTGTGGTAATGTTAGAACACATTGTGGCATTGTAATCATAAAGAAGTTAAATGACGAGTTACGTCGAAAAACTTATTTCGAAAAAAGGTTGATTATCTCTGAAACCAAGCCGAATCCAGGAAATTTTATATAACATTAAAGACTCTAAATGTGGTCAGGACTCCAGCATTAAAATCTTTCGGAATGCTCACGAGCACCGTGTATGAGCATGACGTTCTGGTTAACAAACATGTCCGCAATACTTTTTCAGGGATATGTTTAATTAGTCATAGATTCGCTATGTGACCAATTCTGGAATATGAATATAAAGCTGCGGTGATGTCAAGATATATTTTGCGAGGGGCGTATCAGACCCTACGCATTCATCATTGGTAAAGCGAAATTAAGGTTGTGCTTGCTTAAGATAAATTAAGATTAAGTTTGAAAAGGAAATCTACACGAGTGACATGCTTGTTAATCAAAAGTGTATATTTTTGATGCAAAAATCTGATGTCCAAAAAACTCTGTAGCCAATGGGCTAACTGAATGATAAAGAATAACTTAATTAGTTGAATGTAATTTGATAAAATACAATATTGACCATTTCTTCCGTTAATAAAGAAGGTAACGAAGTAACGATCCAGTATTCATTCAAAAGCAAGTCTTTACCAGGAGCATAGTCTCGTTGTACCTAATACACCCTTAATAATGTATTATTTGTTCTCATCATGAACCATATTTACATGTTAAATATTTAAAGCGTACTTGTGTTACTTGACACTGAAATGTCGTTATCAAGCATCTCCAGCATTTTTACCATGAATAAAACAGCACTTAAGCCTAACGAAGCATTCTCACGCTTAGCGCCAAGCGCCGCTTTTCGACCATTACTAGTGTAAAGTGTAATTGCACGAAAAAGCATTGTTGTTAAATTTATAAGATTACAACGAGAGATATGTTGATGGCTCTATTAATGAGCTTACTTAGTAGGTACTACTGCGTATAAACTACACACAGCGTTTGTAAATGGCAGCCTAAGTTTTATTTTGGTACATAATATATTTTGAACATATCATTAACTACAGTGCATCTCGGTATTTGTAAAAATGCTTGCGATTTTTTGCGGTGTGAGTTATTTCAGAATTAGTATCCATTTAACTATAGCAGATCCTAATTGTTCTTGAGTTGAATATCGTAAACTTCTTAGGGTTCGGTGTCACAGACATTTTTCAGTATAGTCCGCGCGGCACTTTTTTTTCTCTTTAGCGCTCATATTTAATGGAAAAATTATTCAGACCTTGGCACAATCAGCTGACTGAATATTTCTAAGCGCTCTCATTCGACGCCACCATATTTTCCTATTCTGACTCTAAGTGGAACCGAAAGCCAGATAGATACCTATATTCTAACAGAACTGGAACGATTGAATACTTGGCAAACCCGACTCCGACTGCCACCGACATCTGATCCTCCCCGCAACGTATATCAAAGAGAACATTAATATCCTCCCTTGTAGCTTAAGAGCTTAAATCGTAGTAAATAATCAGTATGTTGTAAAATAGACGGGAGCCTCAGTCAGGCTCGTCAAAATAAAGTTGATTAGTTAGTTAGTTAGTTAGTTAGTTATACTGGGCTTTTTCCGCAACTCGACAACCATTGTGCCTTTTTTGCGTGATAGCGAGGTAGCCCTATTCCAACCATCCAAGCTCCTCCACGAAACTCAGTGTATGTTTCAGGTTGCTAAATACCTCCTTTAGTGTCTGTGGAGTCCCCAAGTGCCTACTCCTGTATACCTCTACTTGTTTACAATCTAGAAGAATATGTTTTGTTGTTTCCTCCTCTTCCATGCAGGCCCTGCACATAGGGCTATCTGTTTTGCCCATATTGTGCAGGTGTTTGTTTAAAGTGTTGTGTCCCGTGATTAATCCTACTATTTTCCTCAGTTTGTGTCTGGGTGTTCGTAGTAGGGTTTTCGTGAGTTTACAGTTTAACTCAGGTAGTACTTCTTTGGTTTGTCTGCAGGAGACCAGGTCGTTCCAACATTTATTGTGGAGATGTCGATGATATAGACCCAGTTGGTTTCGTATGTATGATAAAGGTAGTGGTATGATGGGTTCCGGTCCGTACGTCGGTGTCTCTGACCCTTTTCTCGCCAGTTCATCCGCCGCATCATTCCCTCTTGAGCCACTGTGTCCTTTTATCCATTGTATAGTCACTTTGTTCCCTTCCTTGCTTTCCTCCATGAGGCAGCTGTGACATTCTAATATAAGTTCTGAGGTGAATTTGTTACTTTGTAGCGCTTGCAGCACTGATTTACTGTCGGACAGTATTAGTATATTTTCATTTTTGGTTTTTCGTCTCCTCAGTGCCTTGCAGGCTTCTATTATTCCCACACATTCCGTCTGGAACACTCTGCTATGTTCTCCTAGAGGTTTCGAAATGTGCATGTTAAGGTCTTCTGAGAAGACACCACATCCGGTACCTTCATTTGTTTTTGAGCCATCTGTAAATATTCTAAGGTGTGTTTGATTTAGTCCTTCCTTCTGATCCTCTGTTAGCGATATGGCATAATCTTTCCAGAAGATCATCGTATTTTGTCAATAGGTGCTTCTAGTATTGGCATGCTAGAGATCATCGTCATAGATCTTTTTGTGTGCCGAGCTGAGGTTTGACCACAAATTTTGGTTTTTAAGCCGAAGCGCTGTGGCGGCCGCTTCTTTCTGTATGTGCATATGTAGCGGTAGCAATGCTAGCATTATTTCCAGTGCTGCAGTCGGAGTGGTTCTCATGCAGCCTGTGGTTGCCACACATGCTAGTCTTTGTATCTTACTTAGTTTATTTATTGTAGTGGTTTGCTGTGTGCGAGGCCACCACACAACCGAGCCATAGCTGATCATCGGCATTATGACCATTTTGTACAGCCACAGTATTATGTGGGGTGCTAGGCCCCATCTCTTGCCCACCATCCTTCGGCATTGCCAAAATGTTACTGTAGCTCTGTTCAGTTTATTGTCCAAGTGTTTTCCCCAGTTGAGTTTGTCATCTAGGGTTATTCCTAGGTATTTAACTTCCTTTGAAAGCGTTAGTTTCGTTCCGAAGAGAGTTGGCATTTCGTAGCTACCCAACTTTCTTCTGTGTGTGAAGAGCATTGCATCTGTCTTTTTTGGGTTTACCGATAGGTCATTCTCCATGCACCATTTCTCCACTATCCTTAGTGCGGATTGTGTTAGGTCACATAGTGTGCTTATTATCAAGCCGCTGACTAATATCACCAGGTCATCGGCGTATGCTATAGTCATAAAATGTTTGTTGTTTAGTTCCATTACTAGATCGTTCACTACCAGGTTCCAGAGTAGTGGTGATAGTACTCCTCCCTGGGGGCATCCTCTCATAACGAGTGCCTGGTGTTCTCTGTTGTCAGATAGTATTACTACTCTCTGTTTGAGCATGTTCATGATCCATTCTGTTATAAGGTGGTCTGTTCCGTGTCTTTG
>JALPQI010005508.1:0-54709 GCA_025490895.1 Thaumatotibia leucotreta
GTTTGACACTATTAAGACAGAAAAATCTACTACTGGTTCTAACCCTACACCGTTCCTAAGAAGAACCAGTAAGAAACTCAGGTGGATTAAAGAATTTACTACATTAAAAAATTAACTTTTATCGACAATTTTATAAAAAACCTAACTTAAAAAGAGAGATAAATATAGGATAATAATACTAAACAAAAATAATTCTTATTGTAGCTTGTAAAGCTTTCAAATGTAAATTTAGCTTTATGATATTCCCGAAATCACAGACTGTGTTTGCTATCTCACTCACTCAATTTGCAATTGTGCATTTCAGGAGATGAATCAATAGTGCAGACCGGTCGTTGACCTGCAGGCTGTACCTAGGGATGCAATGAAAGGTTTTACGAGTAGCAACAAGGTGTATATAAAGTTAAATTGGCTCTTTGTTCCCACAATGTTGTAACAGATGAGCTTACCAGAGAAAAAATCAACTGCGAAAGACTCTGGTTGTCACGGGATTCGAACCCGCCTCCTCTGGATAGCATTGGCTCTTTGTTATCAAAAAAATCTGAACTTGTGAAAATTTTTGATTACTTTCAGCTTGCTGGGATCATCAAACTTAATCTTGGATTTTTAGACCAAAATGTTTTATAAAATTATGTAGTATAATTTATCAGCCCCGGTTTTTAGACTTTAATATACAGTGTGTGTCTATGATACTGGCTTTTATCGAAACCGAGGCACGCAGACTTCTAGCAGATTTCTAGCCAAACCGTGAACATTATTCGATTCAAAATGCAAATTTAAAAATAATAAACTTTCTAAGAAAAGTTAATTGAGAAGCAATGTACCTACTTCAAAATGAATCGTTAATTTGCACTTGACAATGACAGATCACAGCCACTCACACACAACGTTTGACAACTAAGCAGTACATGCGTTACATTGATCGTTCGGAGGAAATAAAATTAATTGTACGGTCAATTTCATTACTTTTCAAATGTTAATACTTGAAAACGATTACTAGTAATACGTATTATTACCCATTTTCATAAAAGCCCGGGTTATGGAACACACGGTATGTATAAATTATCAATTGTCAATATTATCTTAAGAAATCCACTGACGGGTCAAAAAACTTTTTTTGTCATTTTACTTGTTTAGTGGGCATTTCTCAGAAGCATACTTTTTGGGAGTTTTCTACGAAAGAACGGTTGAAATAGTGGTTTTAAGTTGGTCTTACGAATACTATTATATGTAAAATTTGTGTATCTATCGAGGCATATAATTATCAACTAGGTCCTTAATACTAAAAACATATTTTAGCTAGACAGATAATAGTCAAAACTAATTAGTCTGGCGCGTCCTAATTTCACTTTTTACCATTTACTTTAGAAAAAGACTCAATTTCAAGAGTGTTTTGACTTTTTTAGACATCTGAGTTTATATTGTAATAAATGTTCTATCTATGTTTAAATTAATATGTAACAAATTGTAATAAACATGTGAAATAATTGGTAATAAAAAGTGTCCACACCCAAAAATATAATTAGTCTGGACACATTCATCAATTCGTGTACCGTGTTTTAGTATGCGAGTAGTCGCACGACGAGCAATCGGCCTCATAGGTCGGTCGCCGGCAAGCGTTTTAGTGAGAGTGTTGTGTTGTGGAGAGTTCTCTGGGCGACACAAAGTATTACGAAAGTGTGTAATCTGGCCTTTGTAAGGTTAGTAGTATAATTAATCTGTCTTGTTTTATGCTACTATTGTTAAGGTTCAATTTTGTCTGTGTTCGATAACTATATATTTAATACGTGTAGCTTTGAGGTGGAATTGTATTTCAATGGTAATAATATTTTTTTTGATGGATGAAGACCATTTCATCGAAATAATCTCATTAGTCTGGTTCTAATTTATATGGATTCATCTGGTTCACATAGCCAGATGAATTAGTAAAGTGCTGATGAATGATAATTTAGTGCTAATTTGTGCTTTTTACATAGGTATCATAGTATGAAATATGGCAAAACCTAAGAAACAAGAAAGAGAAGAACGACTGCAGAAAAAGAGGTTGGCTGAAAAAAAGAGATTGGTTAAACGCATAGGTCGATTTGTGTAAGATGTCCCAAGATATTTATTTATTAGTTTATAAAGGCCGACGAAGCCCTGAGGAAAGAGAAGCAAGAGAAAAATAAAAAAAAACATATTTATGAAAAAAAGAAGAAAAAACAGCTATCGATTTTATACTTACGTGACTGATCATTCCTATCTTAAAGACTAACCCCCTTATTCTTAAACGTCTGCTAACTTAACAAGCCGCTAATAATTCAAATCAGACATTTATGAATAAGGGGGTAAGAAGATTATGTTCCTATCCTAACTGTTAAACATCAATTATACTACAAACATATTAAATCGATAGTAATTCAAAATGTAAAGATTTCTATTAATATATTGTATTACTATGTTGGTAACCATACTAATTGCTTCTCAATACTTGAAGATTTTTGTAACTAAAAGGTTTTAGTTTTAACATTAAAATTATTTGAAAAACTGGTTAAAATTATTATTAAAAAAATGCTTCTAGTTAGTAAATCAGCCTGTGTTGATTTTTTCTGATTTCTTGTTACAATCATCAATTAAATTACATTCAATTACTGACTTTTTTCGATAAAAATGATTATTCCTTCATTTTTTTATTTTTATTTCAAAATCATACTAAAACATTAATTATCAGTTTCTTTACTTAAGTACACTAAAAAAAATATTAATCTAATTAATATGAACACACTCTAATTCATTTGTTTAAGTTTTCCTTATAATTATGTCACACTTCTCATTTATCTGACCAGAATCTAATTCATATGTTTACTGTTCCTCATTATTTTGGCACACTTCTCATTTATCTGATATACTCATTAGTCTGAGCTAAATATCAGATAGAAAGAAGGCAGCAATACATGGCCTACGATATATGTTTCTAAGTGTAGCATTTTATGCACAATTAACCCTTTGTACCAATTCTATAGTCAACTTTTATAAACGCCAGACCAATTAGGCAAAAATGGCTGTTCTCGGAGAAATGCCCTAGTGCATAATTACTGGTTGTACAACCTATGGGAACTTCATTATGTATGGATTATATATATTCTTTACGAGAACATATTTTTTATTAATAGAACCTATTCAATATTGAGAAACTCTTACTTTCATACAAATTTAGGAACAACTACATCTGCTGGGCTACGAAAATATAAAGAAAATAAAATTAAATAGATTGAAAATGGCATTAAGTAGTTACTTTATTTATCTATCAGGAAAACCCGTTATTTTTTAAGTATTTTTGAAGTTTTCCATCAAACTGCAATTTAGAAACAGCACGATACATTTTCACTCACCCTGATAACCAGATACATCAACTGCTGAACATATACATAATTACATATACCCCCCCCCCCCCCCCCGCCCAAAACCAACAAAGGTCTCCCTTGCACTAAACGCAGGTAACCTAGACCCTACACCGATGTGTGCAACAAGTGCAATGCGCAGGACATCTAGGCCATCCAGGCACCTGGATATTGATTTATGATTCTAGGAACGCTATTTATAGGTAGCTGTGATTCCGGAACGATCGTGGGTGGAACAAAGAAGCTCAATACGAGGCGTTTCAATGTAATGACGTGGCGATCGGTCACTCACGGCTCAGCTACAGATTTATAATAGACATACAGAGTCACTTAGCACACAATCATAATATACAACAGTATTTGCCGTATGGTGAGTGGTGACGGCAGTAAGAATACATTTGTCACCACCCCAGCTCCTTTAGTATCGTTTGGTAGCCAAAGATTCGTAACCAGCTTCGAAATGGGAATAAAATCCCAATAGGTAACTGGCTTTAAATCAGGTCTTATCATTTACCAATTTGTAACCAAGTACAAATCTGGCTACGAGTTGGGAAAATTATTCCCATTTCATAGCTGGCTACCAGGCGGGAAACTATATTTCCCATTTGACAGCCAGCTACCAAATCTGGCTACCAAACGGTACTAAAGGCCCCAGCTCCTCCTGCGGGTGTCGTAAGAGTCGTCGACTAAGGGAATGAAGCGTCACTGACCATTATTTGATAAAAGATTGAGTGGGCAGCAGCGTCATCAAGTCATCATAGTGGACACATTAGGTACTGCGATCGTCAGTCCGCTTACCCAGCGTGGCGATTATGGGCATTTACCTCCTAAGAGCTTGTCCATTAATGTGGGACTACGTCGATTTGTACATTTATTTAATTATTAGTCTTATCTCATTCACATAAGCATAACGCGCGTGCACCTACGTCGGAAATAATTTCACGTACCTAATCAATGAAGTATCTAAGCATGTTGAAAATATAAGAGTAACTAGCTATGACAAGTTCATATGTGTATTTCGTACCAATGATAACCCAATAAAGGAGTATTGGAGTATTCCAAGAACTCGTTAAATGTTAACAGTTAAACACAGCATTTAACGA
Source organism: Thaumatotibia leucotreta (assembly GCA_025490895.1). Taxonomy (NCBI): domain Eukaryota; kingdom Metazoa; phylum Arthropoda; class Insecta; order Lepidoptera; family Tortricidae; genus Thaumatotibia; species Thaumatotibia leucotreta. The sequence continues at coordinate 4,481 of JALPQI010005508.1, forward strand.
CTCGGGCAAGGACAAGAATAAACAAGTTATTACAACTGAAAGATACACTGAAGAAATAAAAAGTGTGCTACTAAGAATTTAGGTATTATTTCATAGGAATGACAAAGTATAATTAATTTAAAAATTCGAAAAAAATACACCTATTCAACTGGTCGCCAGGCCTCATTACCATGGCGACAAAGTGCACGTTCAGATATTTTTGAGCACCGCAGCCTTACCGCAGTGTTACCCACGTTACAATGTAATGACAAAGCTTGGAAAGTGGGCGACTTAAAATAATGAAGATTCGTCAAGAACAACTCGCAAATCATTAAAGTAATCGTGACATAACGTTTGCCTTTGGGATTATTTGAACACATTTAAATCACATACATACATCAACAGCATAATCAATCCACTGCTGGACAAAGGTATCTTCTGTTACCTAAGCGTATGGACGATTTGGACGCTCCCAGCGGGACAGTAGTTGATACATTCAGAAAATTGTGACGAATGTATTAACTACTGTTGCCTGTAATTTCTGTATTTTTTTTTGTATTGTTGTATGTATAAAACTGTGTAAGCCTATGAGTCCTTGGTTACTCGAAATAAACAAATTTAAATTTAATTAGAAGGCAAATGCCCATAATCGCCACGCTGAGCAAGCGGGTTGGTGATCGCAGTAATGTGTCCACTCCACTATGATGATGCTGCTGCCCACCATCAATTTTCAATAAATACATGATCAGTGACACTTCGAATCCCTTAGTCGATTCTTACAACACCTATGCGAAGAGTTGGGGTGGTAACAAATGTATTCTTACAGTCGTCACCACACGGCCAGCAAGTAGTATAAAACAAAGCACTCACCATTCCAATGGTATTGGTGATCCCGATCAAGCTCAGCATGACAGCACCATCGTCTTCACTGTACCCCTTGTGAATCATGTGCTCAGCCAGGTAGAAGTAGGGGACGATGAACCAGATGAAGAGGATGATGGTGCCGATACAGAGGAGATTGAAGGTCATCTTCTTGAAGAGGGATACGTTGAACATGTCCGACACGCAGACTAGGCAGTCTTCATAGCATTTCTAGAATATAAAAAAAGGTTAAACATTGCAAAGTTACGAAAATGTTTGAGACTAAACACTAAAACAGCTCAAAAGAGTTTATTGCTATTCCAATTTGAATAAATTAATCATTTGACTTGGACTTGACTGTTAATATATTTCAAACAACATTACCTCTTCCTCATCATTAATGGTGACCATTGAATTCTTGAATATATCAGGGCAAGAAGAAGCTTTCAGCCTGTACCTATTTATGTTCAACATTGCGTTCCTATGACCAATCGAATTCAGAGGCATCTTCAAGTCTTTCAAATAATGATGGTTCACTGACAGTTGCTTTTTTAACCAATCTCTTCTATCTCCCTTACTGTCCTGTTTTACCAGCACAGCTTGATCTGCCTTTGTTTCAGATTTCGACTTTTTCAAAACTCTACCAGCGTTTGGATTCTTGAGCTGATAGTCGATGGATCTCCTAACTTCCTTTCTGAAGTAGAAGTCTACAGAATAGGAACGACGCATGGGTTGTTTCGGGAATGTGACACATGGAGGATCATTATCTTCACCTAAAATTGGTGAAGCCATTTCCGGGGCTTTGGTTAACATGATTGGTGATTGAGTCAACTGTTTCAGCACCCTTTGTGTTGCCTAAAACAAAATGAGAACGATTAGTCAATGAATTTATTCAAATGAATATTCAGTTTTGTAGCTCAAGATACTTACACGATCAGTGGATTCCAAATATGATGGTATTGTGTATAAAGACTCGGTCCTAGGAAGCTCCTGGACAGGCCACCCTAATGTCAACATGCTGCTTCTCGAAAATTGAGGCCTTTGGTGCCTATGGAGTACGTTATGGAACTCGCGTTCCATCAACGGTACTTTGAACTTTGTAACCCTGCCATTAATCTCCCTATTTGATAGTGGCATGACATCAGAAACGCAAAGCGAAGCGGATTTCTTATATGGTCTTTTAGTGGAAGGCGTGGGCATAAGAGCTAATTGTTGGTTGGCTTTTTCAACATCCTTTTCAGGCTTGGTTTCCTTTTCTTTCTTTTGTTCCAAAATCCACCATTCCGGGTCTCGCATCACACAGCCGCAAACGCATAAGTTGAGGAGAGTACCAGAGAGTAATAAAATAGTTCCTCTCCAACCGTATTCTTCGATAAAATATTGTGTCATCGGTGCGTAGACAAAGGTTCCTACGCCGGTACCACACGCTCCCAAGCCAACAGCTAAATTCCTCTTCTTTTCGAACCAATAGGCGATGGACACCACAGCTGTCACATATACCAATCCTAAACCCAAACCAGCGATCACTCCAAATGTTATCATCATCGTTTCAATCGTACTGGAGACAGAAGCAAGGACGAACCCGAGAGTCGAAATAATCCCTCCTAAAATAGTCATACTTCGACAACCGTATCTGTCAACCAGAGCACTCATTACAGGCCCGGAAAGCAGTGGAACTGCGATGAAAAGGCTGCCGATCCAGGCAGTGGTCGATTTACTGGCTTGAAACTCTTCAAGAAACTCAATGTACAGCAAGCCAAAGGAGAAACTTATGCCGTCTGCGATCATAGATATTATAAACGAGGATGCAACTACTACCCACCCCCAGCCGCCATCAGGTATTTTGGCTTTCTTGATTCCACTTTCAACGTCTTTCATCTTAAGCTTATCTTGCGGATTCTCTGTAATATTGCAGGGCTTCTTTCCATTTTTGAGATCATTGAGCGCGTTCTTCTGTTCTTTACTGAATCCTCTGCTTCTCAATTCGTCTCTGCTGCTGATGTCGGGGCTAGAAAAGGAGTCCCCGCTGCACGTGCTGCTGGCATCGCCTTTATCGATTCCCGAGGTTGAATCCGAGAGAAGGGACTCTCGGACTCCATCGCTGTGTCCTCTAGTGCGCGGCGTTCTAGATTTGACTACAATCGGATCTTCAGTCTTCATTGTTTAGAAAATAATACCCGTTAATACTGTAGTTCTTTTTATCTGGGTTTAGGTTCTTAAGCGCGGGTCGCGGGCGGAGTAGCGACTGCTGCTGCGCGCTACACAGTTCAGCTTGAGGGAGTTTGGTTTGTTGCTGACCATGAAGGAGGGGGGGTTGCTGACGTCACCCATGCGCGGGCGCCGTGGCCGGGTGGCGCAGCGATGGCGCCACGACGAGGAGTTAGCGAAGAGGCGCGAGGGACCGCGGTAATCTGTAAATCACGTCGTGTTAGTAGGGAATGTAAACAGTTTTGGGTCATTTTTTGTATGAGTTGTTTACAAATCTTCCCCGTGGATATATGAAAGTTACCCTTAACTTTCATATGTCCACAGGGACCAACAAGAAAATAAGCTGTATTCATAAACAAGCCGATCGGTGGTTTCTGGTTCTTAAGAATTATGTTGATCGAAACCTTTGTATGTCCCAGAACCGTTAACTTTCGCAATGTCCATAGGAAAAACGTCATAACGGTAGATGGGTCATTTGCAGAAAAAGTGTACCTTTTAATTTTGCGATCATGGACTGTAATACATCATTTTACTGGGCATCGTGCGTACATTTCAGTTATGAAACAAAAAAAATGTCCCTAATGTCACGAAAATAAGTATGTAAATTGAGATTACTCAGTTTAGTTACTCCCATACTAAATGTATGAAACGAAATGTAACGAAACTGATTAAAAAAATCTCAAATTTGTTACAAAATTTTTCATACCTTTAGTATGGGAGTAACTAAACTGAGAAATCTCAATTTACATACTTATTTTCGTGACATTAAAAGGTACACTTTTTCTGCAAATGACCCAGATGCGTGTTCAGATATTTTTGAGCGCTCCGGACGCTACGATATATACAGCGTGTTACAGCACCCAATGAAAACCTTGAATGGCGTGATTTAGTAGGCTATACTGAACAACTTTTCCTATGGGGCCGACCACGAAATCTATAAAAAATCGTCTTTAACATTGTGACCGATCGATGACGACGTTTTGTATGAAAGAGCCAAACTTTTTTTGAGATATCGTGATTGGCGCCATAGTAAAAGTTGTTCAGTATAGCTTACTAAATCACTAAAATCACCCCGTTCAAGGTTTTCAGTGGTGGTTTAACACGCTGTATATCTATGGCGACTGTACCTACTATAGTAGGTTACCTGAGAAGCAAGTCACGAAGGTGTTAATGTTTGCGGATAGTTATCATTATTAACACACTCAACTAAAATTATACCTACGATAAAACTATGCAGGGGAATCGTTATAATTATACCTAACATTTCTATTCATCTATTAAATAAATAGGGGTTTCCCCGAGAATTAACTTATATCTATCTTATTGTACGAGTACGATCATAGTATAGGGTAAAAGCACCACTAGATGACTGCCACCCAGAAGTTGACTGATAGGTCTAAAAATCTAAATAATTAAATCAGGAATAATTTTCCACGCCCGGGAGTATTTTTCTCACATGTGGCAACACTATATCGTGTCTCAAATGCGAATTACCAGACAGTTAAGCCACGCACGCGGCAGTGAGCGGCCGTCGAGTTTTCGCTTCGCACCAAAATCGCGTTTTATATGGGATACTTATTAAGAAAAGCCCTCAAAAATTTAAGCTTTTAATTACGTAAAAAATCAAATATGGCTTTTATTTCCTTGATTCACTTCAGTATGGATTTTAGAGTAATATCTCTATTGTGTATATAAAAAATAGTTTTTTTTTATTTATTTTATGAGATATTTGCTGGTCAAGTTATGGTTCCAATATTGTGTGTTCGGGCCAAAAGATGAACGACGGTCAACTTCTGGGCAAAGGCTCGTATTTTAAATTATAATAAAATAGCTAGATGTAATATTTATACATAAAATTACAATCAGTTTTGTAGATGATTTTTGGACCAAAAGATGAACGACCCTTTTTTCATGTAACACGTTTTAAAGTAATTTATTTTTGTATGAAAACGGGATTGTTCAACTCAAGAATCGCCGTCCAAAACGTGAACTAGGAAAATTTACTGGTTCATGTTTTGGGTTGGATTCCAATAAATAAATTCGAATCAATTTAGTTCGTTCATTTCGTTAATGCGGTGTCCAAAACATGAACCAACTGATTTTATTGAACGGTTAAATTTGGGAAAAGTTAAACTTTTGTTCTTAGAGATCAGATTGTTACATAATATACACCGTATTTATATTTCATTAAAAGAAGGTCAGATACAATTAATTTATCTAAGAAACTAACGTTTTTACTTTGATCTATTCATCTATTGGGGTCTTGCCGTTCATATATTGGTCTCGCCATATTGCGATTATACTGGTTCATCTATTGGGGTCAAATTGTTCATAGATAGGGCACTTTGTTCAACTACTGGGAAATTTGACTCCTTTTTTAATATAATTATTTTTATAAAATTACTGAAGTTTAATACGAGGCACAAAAATAACTTATTCTTAACTCAATTAAATGCGAAATCATATAAAAATTGATGAATATGAGTTACATCATATAGACAAAAATATGTAAAGTTGCGAAAGTTGCTTAACTGTTCATCTATTGGTGATATTACCCTATCAACTGTCCTAGGAACAAGTTATTAATTGAACACTAAATATAATTAAACAGGATTTATTGGTATTACTTCATTCCATCGCAAATAATGATACCTACCGTAAAACGGGGTAAATATTAATGGCGGGGTAAATAGAAACGTAGAGTAAACTGGTATGTTAGCCCAGGACAAACAGTCCAATTTAGAACAACAGATTTTTTCAATATGTATTATTCTAAACTGGACTGTTTGTCCTAGGCTAACAGACAAGTTTACTCTACATTCCTGTTTACCTACTTTAATTTTTCTACTGTTTATAATTTTCGTACCTGTACAGAAACACGAACGAAAAAATAATAATTTAAAAAATCCATAATTTCCACATAGGTTTGTTTAGTTTTAGGTTGATATTCATAGGTTGCATTCCGTTCTTTCAGCATTTCAAAAAATATAGTAGGTAGGTACTTAAAATCAAAGACCCATTTTCTTAGATTCTGAAAATAGCTACGTTATTCTGTGGCCTATTTCACCATAATTACAAGTGTGACAATTGTAAAATATCACTATTACTGACGTCAAAGGCCTCCGTAGGCTACGGCAACCGCTTACTATCGGGCAGTCCATGTGCTTGTTTGCCACTAACATAAAATTATTACTGATAACGTTATTAAATCATTAATAAACTACTTTTTTATTTTCCGGAACCTGTGACAATTGTCACAAGGTTTAGTACAATTCTCATTCAATGTTGACTCTTGACATGAGGTTCGGCATATGTCGAAATTTCACTACAATTGTCATGTTTTTTGTGACAATTGTAATTTTGCTTCGCAAAAAAGTAATTAGTTACTGCTGATTTATTAAAGTTCCTACGCTACATTTTATGTTGGTGGCAAACAAACGCACGATCCTTCCGATGGTAAACGGTAACTGTAGCCTATAGACGCCCCAGATTGGAGAAACAGTAAATTTACAAATTGTAGGACTTGTCAATGTGGTGAAATTGGAGCCTGGATATAAAATATATCACACAAGTATCACAATTTATGTACATAGACTAAATCTAACTAATCTACTTAACCTAACCTACATCTAAGATTGGCTCTTGTGGCACCGAGGATGCTGGCGGCATAAATTGTAGTTTTAGTATCACATAAGTAAGTACCTTAGCTACCAAAGCGATATACATAATATATGTACACTAGGCAAATAACATCTACAGTCCCTAAATTGACTAAAGATTTGTAATACCTAAGTGCGATAGTTTCTACTATAAGTAGGCAAATTTTTCCTTATGTAAGAATTTAGGTACTTATACATTTATAAGATAACGTAACAAAAAAAAACGCATAGCAATTTTGCGAACCTATGATTAATTTAAATAAATACGTCTAATAATGGTAAGTACACCTGTTTCAATATGAAAATTAAACACAGCACCACAACTTCTTAATTCCAAAAAAATATTACATCTCACTTTTTATATGTACCTACTGTACAGCAAAGACAAAATACACAAAAAATTTCAAAAATATGTCACAGTGAATTCTACTTCTGTGTAACAAGAACGTCGTAACATATTTATGAGCGGATTCCTTCGATACTTATTTATGCACTTGACTGTACGGAACCTTACACCCACGTGCTGTTCTTACGAACAATTTCCACTAATTCCTTCCGTATCCTAACTTCACGTGCTTTCAGCATTCAACTAAAGATAGTCAACATAAAAAAAAACAATTTCACACAAAAAAAAACTTTTTTAAAGCGAATACTCACCTGAACCTTTGAAGAGCTACCACGGAAAACGACCGCTCGCCGCCGGGATTCAGAGTACACAGGCTGTGCCGCGAAAATCGATAGGGGGTGGTAAAACAGCCAGATTAACAGTGCCCCCTCCGTCCCCCCCCTCGCCTGGAATCCGGGGGGGAACTGGGAGGTTAAAGTGGAAGGGTGGGGGTCAGGATATACTGGTGGGGCCGAATGACGTAGGGAAACGTCACTGGTTTATTTTGAAGAAAAATTTATTCCTTGATCGTTTGGTATGCGATGGAGTAGATAAGAATGTTTCGCAATGTTATTTAGTTTTACGTAAATTGCGTTTTTTTCGCGTTTTTTTTCTATTACTTTTTTATAGTATACGAGGCAATCGTTTGATGGAAAACGATTAAGTTTTAGTATTTTTGGTAAGTGATTAAAACTTTGTATTTTTCCAAATATATTTTTCGTATTTATACTACAATGGTGGGAAACAACATACTGCCTGCCTGATTGTAAGCTGCTATATCCGACATTTTAAAAACTATGAAAGGATAATATATAAACTCCCTTATATTTTAAAGACAAACGGGACTTAATCGCGTAAACTTACGTCTAATTATATCCTGACGTTTACGGGCATGACGTTACACCCGTGGTCGCGGTCAGACTCAGCGAAAAAAATCAGTATATAAACACCCTTTTTGAAAAACCCCATAATCCCTGGTATTGTGAGAATTGAGATTTGTACAACATTTTACACCTCCACAGAACTGAGTAATCGACCGGGAAATCGTACTAATCGTAGTTACTTAGGTAAATGATTACCTCGACGTTTCGAGCATCTCGCTACGCTCGTGATGCTAGCTACATTCGCTGCTGCGTCTCATAAACTTTAACGCGTGTCAAACCTGTTAAATCTGACCGAAACATACAACTCGAAGTGGTAATAAAACAGAGGTGCTCAAGGGTTACAGCGACGCAAAGTGCCTAGTAAAATACGTGTGGCAATAACTCTTTCTCAAGACGTGAAGACTTTCTTATTTGTAAGAGGCGTCGTAGAGTACAGCAGTGTTATTCACTAAGGAAACCGAATTGCTGTCAGCGCTGTGTCAGCGCTACGGCAGCGTCGAGCCTAAAAATGGTATTCACTAATGTACTTTAAACGACACTAGTGCTCGGCGACGAATGCGGCGTGAGCTGGAACTACACTGCGTCGAGAGTTTGACGTTTAATATACGAACTTCGTATTCTCTAACGAAAAACAGCGACGAACTCGCCCAAAACCTCGCTCACAGCCTCGATTCCTAATGTCAAATAAAACAGCTAGGATATTAGACAAGGATGTCTCGACGTTGAGCTCCTTGACGAACGCAGCGTCGAATATGTGAATAAGAGAATAGCATTGCTGACTTAAATGACTGGTAATAACCGATTATGAATTTCAACATAAAAATAGCCGATATTGCATTCCGTGACTACGTGCCACATAAAAATATATTTAAAAAAAATTAGTATTATTTTCTTAGTCATATTAGGTACTGCCCACCCAGAGTTGGGCAAAAAGTAATATGATTACTCCTTCCGTTCCGATTACTTTTGTATGTGTACTTTGTAATATTTATTACAAAGTAGTTTCGTTACCTAATCGGAAACTTTTACCAATCTAAAATAAAAACGTGGGGCGTACGCAATCGTGTTTAAGTCACTATAGTTATTTAAGAACACACATAAAAATCAAGACAGCAATAGTGTAATAAGTTTTGTTCTGGCCTAGATATAAGTTATTTACCTCTGTAGACGTTTCGGAACAGATGGATGATTAATTGCAAAATGTAAGCTACAATTACATATTTTGCGCTTGTATGTTTCTTTATAATAACGCCCCACGTTTTTATTTTAGATTGGTAAAAGTTTCCGATTAGGTAACGCTTAATCTACTGACATAGAGGCTAAACGTGGTTTTCAGCATCCGACTTGGGAAGACTACAGTGATAATAGTTTCACGTGACTAATCTACAGAAAGTAGCGTCTACGGTTAGTTACAACTAATTTTTATTTTCTAGTTTTTGGTGCAAATAAAAACCGTTTAACTTAAAACTTTTTTTACTTATTTTATTTTCAAGTTTTTAGTGCAATTGTTAAGTTAATTTCCGATACTATACCTACTTAATCTAGATCAAAGATGTTGCTTGTAATATGCAATGAAATTTGCATGCTAGCGTTTAACTCTCGCGCTTTAATCATTTTATGTGTAACGAGAGGGGAATCCCTGCTGAAAAGATATTGTTAGATATCCGACACTAAAAAAATGACAGCTTGAAGGCCCGAAGTGCCTCAAATGGACGTGTTATTCAAACAATACCTTCGATAACAGAAATCTGACAATAAGGAATATATCAATCAATTTGGTTTATTGAGAAAATCAAGTTTAAATTTGTATATTGTACACATTACACAAGTCGAATTTCGAGACCATAAAATATAAACTCATATTGTCAATCGACCATCAGCTGGAGGGCCGCAGGCCCGTCGGCTCGCCCTACGCGATCCACTCACGCTGTCACTCTATCAGCTGATGGAAGGCCCGACGGCTCGCCCTACGCTACGCGATCCACTCACTCTGTCACTCTATCAGCTGGAGGGCCGCAGGCCCGACGGCTCGCCCTACGCGATCCACTCACGCTGTCACTCTATCAGCTGATGGAAGGCCCGACGGCTCGCCCTACGCTACGCGATCCACTCACTCTGTCACTCTATCAGCTGGAGGGCCGCAGGCCCGACGGCTCGCCCTACGCGATCCACTCACGCTGTCACTCTATCGGCTGGAGGGCCGCAGGCCCAACGGCTTGCCCTACGCGAACCACTTACGCTGTCACTCTATCAGATGGAGGGAAGAAAGCCCGACGGCTCGCCCTCCGCTACGCGATCCACTCACGCTGTCACTCTATCAGCTGGAGGGCCGCAGGCCCGACGACTCGCCCTACGCTACGCGATCCACTCACTCTGACACTCTATCAGCTGGAGGGCCGCAGGCCCGACGGCTCGCCCTACGCGATCCACTCACCCTGTCACTCTATCAGTCGGAAGGCCGCAGGCCCGCCGGCCTGCCCTACGCGAACCACTCACGCTGTTAGTCTATCAGCCGGACCCAACAGCTCGCCCTACGCTAACCACTCACGCTGTCAGTCTATCGGCTGGAGCTATAAACACGAACAAAAGATACCTACGCAGATAATAATGAGAATGAATAAGAATGAGAGACACGGCGATACTCGTCCACCTATCAGCTATCACCGCCGGGCGAGTATAGCCGTGTCTCTTTTATTTACACGGAAGTGCGTATCTTTTGTTCGTGTTTATAGCCAATAGTTCATAGCTTAGTAGTTCACGGTGAGGTGAGGCCAGTGCCTAAAACGGCACAGTTCAATCCGCTGTTCCTACTAAAGTAGGTATAAGATCATTATCTACAACATCTACCTATTGCTGTACAGTAATAGTCCCTAAATATTGTAGTAGGTAATAGGTTTGTGCCCATGACTTTTTAATATCAAGTTGTCCTTGAGCCGTTTCATTTTTCGGCCTCCGAGCCGTCCCTAGGGGCCTATCATTTCGTGAACCACGGCAAAGCGTGTCATTTGGCAATCGTTTTATTGTATCTATTACGTTCCCTGCGTACAGTCACGTCTAACAATATGTATACATTTCGCAACGTATGTCAAGGGCATAAGGATCAAAATTGTATACATATTATTAGAGTCGACCGTACAGTCGGCGTCAAATGAAGGGTCCACGGAAAGAACATGTCTAGTCAATTCAAATTTCAGAAGGAATAACCACCTTAAACAGACAATACTTTAAACAGAATAAGGTGTGAATTTGCCCTGATTTTTTAAAGTATTGGACATGTTTTTTCCGTAGACCCTTCAAATACTTTGTCGCGGTCAAGGAGAGACGAGACTTTAAGAGAGAGACTGAGTGTTCCAGTTCCAGATATATATTTTGTGCATGCGTTGTGCAGTCAGCAATCAAGTTAAACGGTGCTTTATAATACCTAAAATACACTCTAACGTCGAGACAATAGACCTCTGGGGGTTACCATGACGTACTAATGCGATTCAGTTTAGGTTCAGGGAAAGGGACAGAGATATACGACTCGTATCGCCTTGTCCCTTCCTCTCGACCTAAACTGGCCCTGTAGCCCCCTGGGCGCCTACCACAATCTACTAATGCGATTCAGTTTAGGACCATTTAAGACATCAGGGGGGTTACCATGACGTACTAATGCGATTCAGTTTAGGTTCGAGGAAAGGGACAGTGATATACGACTCGTATAGCCTTGTCCCTTTCTCTCGACCTAAACTAAACCGCATTAGTACGTCATAGTAACCTCGCAGGGTAGCCCCGCTGCTCAGGTATTTGTAAGCACCCTAGCCCCTCCTATTTTCTGATGGAGACTAAGACAGCGTTACCTGTGTTAGCAATGTAGTATATAATAGTAAGTTTGGTTTAAAATTCGAAAAAAATTGTAGTTGGTTCGATTTCCGAATAAAGCAAGTAATTTTTTGAAAAACTGAATGCACTATTACTAAATTTTAAAAATAATATTAAGTTTTCTTTCAGCAAAATGCACTATCTACGATATTTAAGGTACTTCTCCTTCATGTCCCATAACTTTGGGACGCCCTGTATAGGTAGTTTCCGTGGGCACCCGATAAAGTATATAGGAGCTTGCATCATGCTGAGGCAATCTATATATACATATAAAAGAAGAAGCTCCCTTATAAAGATGCACGCACAGCCTAAACCCCTGGTCCTATAGACTCCAAATTTGGCACGTAGGTTCCTTTTATGGTGTAGACGAGCACTAAGAAAGGATTTTACAAAATTCACCTTCTAAGGGGTTGAAATGGGGGTCCAAAGTTTGTATGGCGAAATAAGATTAGTTGAACTATTTGATCCGAAACTTCGCAAAAGTATTCTTTAAAGTAATTGAGTAAAGGTATGTTAAAGGTTTTTTGAAAATTCAACCCCCGGAAAAAGGCAAAAAGGGTGACGAACTGAAAAAATCAAGTTGGGTATCGTTTTTATGGTTTATCGGGACGTAGATCACGAATACAATAACGATTTTTAATTTTAACGCGGCGGACGTGAAATACTATGTACACGGTTATGGTGTAATGGGGTAAAATTCGAAAAATATGAATATAATTTTATTATTATCTATATATATAAAAGAAGAAGCTCCCTTATAAAGATGCACGCACAGCCTAAACCCCTGGTCCTATAGACTCCAAATTTAGCACGTAGGTTCCTTTTATGGTGTGGACGAGCACTAAGAAAGGATTTTTCAAAATTCACCTTCTAAGGGGTTGAAATGGGGGTCCAAAATTTGTATGGCGAAATAAGATTGGTTGAACTATTTTATCCAAAATTTCGCAAGAGTATTCTTTAAAGTAATTGAGTAAAGGTATGCTTAAGGTTTTTTAAAAATTCAACCCCTGAAAAAGGTAAAAAGGGTGACAAAGTGAAAAAATCAAGATGGGTATCGTTTTTATAGTTTTATCGAGTCTTAGATCACGAAAACAATCACGATTTTAAAATTTAACGCGGCGGACGTGAAATACTATGTACACGGTTATGGTGTGATGGGGTAAAATTCGAAAAATATCAATATAATTTTATTATTTATTTATATTTATGTTCATTTCTGGTTCTAGAGATTGCAAATTTGGCGCGTAGGTTTCTTTAAGGATGTAGGGGTGCTCTAAAAAGGTTAAGTCGAAATCCACTCCCTAGAGGGTGCAATGGGGGTCCAAAGTTAGTATGGCGAAACAAGATTAGTTGAACTATTTTGTCCGAAACTTCCTAGGAGTATTCTTCAAAGTAATAAAGACATGTTTGCAGGTTTTTTGAAAATTTAACCCCTGAAAAAGGTAAAAAGGGTGAGGAAGTGAAAAAATCAAGTTGGGTATCGTTTCTATGGTTTATCGGGACGTAGATCACAAAAACGATTTTAAAATTTAACGCGGCAGACGTGAAATACTATGTACACGGTTATGGTGTGATGGGGTAAAATTCGAAAAATATCAATATAATTTTATTATTTATGTTCATTTCTGGTTCTAGAGATTACAAATATAGCGTGTAGGTTTCTTTGAGGGTGTAGGGGCGCTCTAAAAAAGGTTAAGTCAAAATCCACTCATTAGAGGGTGCAATGAGTCTAAAGTTTGTAGGGGAAACTTGACTATTTAAACTGTTTTATCCGAAACTTCACAGGAGTATTCCCAAACATAAATGACTAAAGACATGTTTTAGGGTTTTTGAGAATTGAACTCTTGAAAGTGGTAAAAAGGTTAAACAGTAAAAAAACAACATGGTTATCGTTTCTATAGTCTACTATCGTGTCGCTGTACCGAGGTGTAGGTACGTGAAATACCATCTTCTCTGTTATGGTCTCATGGGCTTGCGGGTTATGACAGGGGTATCGTTTTAGTGTTTATTTCTGATAAAAAAAAATCTAAATATAGCATGTTAACCAACGTTAATAACCTTTTAAGTTTTCCCGAGTTTTCATGCGATAGTAATCAAAAGTACATATATCTGTGTATCCAAGATGTTTTTTATAAAGTCAAAACAGTCGTCACCATAAATTTCGACATTTTTGATCCAATGGTGTAAATCGATGTATCTGGATCCCAGAGGTTCTTAACAAACTGCAAAAAAGGCTGCCTATTCAATTTCCGTTTCGATATTGTCCGTCATAAAAATCGGTGGTAATCTGAAGTTCTGACTGATCTGTTCATCATAATGAAGCAGAAGTCAAATTTGCAAGAAACGGTAACAATATTGAGTTACTTCAAATGTTAATCAGCTCGCCTAATTATATTCATCTTTGTTAGGCCTGGGAAACGACAAATGATAGTTTTTATCATCAAAACACAACAATCACCTATGTGAGTGTGTATGTAAACTTTTAAAGATAAAAAACATTTGTCAGTTACCAGATGGTAAAGATGACCATAATATGATAGCAGATTTTGATAATAATCTATATCTGAAACGTCAAAGCGTTTCAAGTAATGAATTTGAGGTCAGCACAAAATGATCGGCACCTTGAATTTATTTAGTTTGAATCCGACCTTAATAAAAATCGGTATCTTAGGATCCAAGGGGGTTTTTACAAAAAGTGAGAAGCTATCACATCTAAAATTTCTAGAACTTTGATTTAATATTGATAAAAATCGATACCTACCGAGAAGATGAAAAGTTCTTCATATGGAATTTGAAGTCAAAATTGCAAAAATAATTCGCCATCATTATAGCCATCATCATATTAGTTTAATACGACCGTGATAAAAATTTATAGAACGCGGCCGAACCGCGGGTAAAAGCACCATCCGCCACACTTAAATCGGTTAAGGCAAACGCGAGATAATCGCGGGAAAACATTAACATGCAGTGAATAGATATTAGAACGCGGGCGAAGCCGCGGGTAACTGCTAGTATTTAGGTATATTTTAAAATAGTTTTCTTTTTCTTTTGTCTTATTCTGTATCGTGCTTTTTTGTGATGTTAAAAAAAAACTTTCTATGTCTATGTCTATGTATACTTACATTTGTATATTTTTGATGTGCACCTTGCTACTTGTGATGCTTAGCTATTTAAATCGCAATTAATTCATTTCATATCATCATCATCATCATCACATCAGCCGAAAGACGTCCACTGCTGAACATAGGCCTCCCCCTCCCTCCCCTCCATTTCATATAAAATTTTAAATATATACTTAAATCGAAATAAATATGTTACTTGGAAAATATTTGCTAATAAGGATAATCGGCAATAACTGGCCACCTCATAAGAAAAATTAACTCTGTATACCTACAATAATACACAGAATTCAATTTGGTTTATAATTTGGGTTAGTAAAAAGGGTGACCACGGCCAGCGGCCCTATCGCGAAAAACGAAATTCGTAAATTTCGAGGATTTGTCTCTCTCACTCTAATGACGCCTTCGTTTGAGTCACAGAGAAAAATTACCAGTAGCCAGTAATTATAATTATACTAATAGGGTAACTCGTTGATTACTGACCCCATTTTAATAAACTTACTTAATTATGCCAAAATAGTACATTGAGCATCTAGGGAGGTAAGTACGGTATCACTGACGAGAGTGTTAATAACTCGAGTTAGTTTGCCTCTTACCGACCGTGATCCATACAATTTTTTTCATTACACATGCGGACAAAAAAATTAGTTACAAGACAAAATATATTTTTAGTACAGATGGTGCGTTTTATTCGCGCTGGTGCGAGAAGAGGCTCAATTTACGTCAGGTCCAAAACTTCGGAGGGCCAGCTGTACTAAAAAAACTTCGTACGAGACACGTGCAAAAAGTAAATTCGTAACTCGTGTCGATTTAAAACACTCTTCGGTCGTGCTTTAAAACATCACCACTCGTTTCGAATTTCATATTTTTCGCACTTGTGTCGTAATGTACTATTTTACTCCCGCTATGCATGCAAGCAATGGCGCGCAATTTATTTATTTATTTATTATTTATTTATTTATTTATCTGATTTTTTTTTCATACTGTGTAATGCGGCGGTAACTAGGAATACCAATTGGTAGAAAGGAAATAGATACCTCATCATCATCATCATCATCATCATCATCAGCCTATGTTAGTCCACTGCTAGACGTAGGCCTCTCCTATTAACTCATACCTACTACAAATTGATTGTATTAGCATATAATTAATTTCTAATATGTTCACTGGCATACAAGTACAGTCTTTTCGGTCACACATGTAAATCACTGGCATAGGATTTCTATCAGATAATTTTGATCGGTATAAGTAGTATTCGCACTCAGTGGAAGAGTACCGGAGGCAAACATGTTATAGGTGGACAAATTAAGAAAAGCTCCTGTTGATGTGGTTGTAATCTACCCATACAGGCATTTGTTATGTTTGTGTTCGCATTTTAACCATGTATTGTCGATTTAAATAGATCACATCTACATATACAACAGGTGACTTACTTAAGTTTTTACCTATAATTTACTTTCTCATATAAATGTAATTATTTCAAACACTAGCTAATGCAAAACATTTTAGAAGCCCTAACATATGTATGTAACATATGTACTGCTAGTATGTAATTACTAGCGTCTGCATAAATTATTTTCTATACCTCTTGTAACCAAGCGACAGAAAGAGCATGGAAACTATTGAGATACAAAACAAAGTTTCATTAAGGTAATATTTGAGTGTTTCTTTTCAACGTGTTCGATTATAAATTTTATTTCACAGACTGGCTTGATTGTCTTAGGGATCCGCTTAGGTGCTATTACTGTAGATGCTGATTTAAACTTGTGAGAGTATAAGTTGAAGATGAGATGCAGATGACACAAAGTATTTTACATAATGAGCTGTTTATATTACAATCAATGGATCCCAGGCTCTTGAGTGAGCTGTAGCATAAAACAAGGATGTTGATGATGGTATTAATTTATAATAAAATTATTCATATTATAAACAAAACAGCGTGAAATCTATCACTCGGGTTAGGTGTTACGTTCGTGACAGTCTGACAGTGACAGTGACGTGACAAATGACACTGACACTGATGACACTTCTAACAGTGCTACCACTGTTACCACGCATGACATGACGTATGTTACACGGAGCTATTTGTTTAACAAAAAAATATGACTAAAAGACACAATTTGTGAAAAATAATTTGCGTTATGGAATGAAAAATAAAAATGTATCTTGTTTATGTTGTATTTTATATTACACTTTTATCAAATAGTTTTGCTCACGTTAGTCAACGTAATTTAAATTGAACGCATCTATTAGACTTGCAGTGTTGCTAACTTACACCACTTTTGAAATCGGGAATTCATCGGAAATCACACAAAATAAACTATACTTACTAAATACACTTTATATAAATAAAATAATTAAAAAATTAAAAAACACGACTGCCGTTTTAAGCGAACTGAACTAAGTAACAAATAATTCCTTCTTCAGGTTAATTCTTGTGAGCGTGTCTACATAATAGGCGCTTGTCTCATTACTTACTATATTTTGTTTCGATTGCAGTCGGGGAACCTCCATATATTTATATTTTCCGTAATGAAAGGTTCCCCGACTGCAATCGAAACAAAATATAGTAAGTAATGAGACAAGCGCCTATTATGTAGACACGCTCACAAGAATTAACCTGAAGAAGGAATCATTTGTTACTTAGTTCAGTTCGCTTAAAACGGCAGTCGTGTTTTTTAATTTTTTAATTATTTTATTTATTTAAAACCTTTTAGTGAATCGGGAGATTCCTTAAAGTTGGATAGAATTTCAAAAACCGATTCCGCAGAGGGCTGAAGCTTCGCTCCGGGGGCCCCGAGAAGTTCCAATCCCGCTAATTTTGGGCGCGCCGCGTGAGAGCTGGAGCATTACCGGAACCAATGTAAATCTATTTTGAGCGAGTCCGCAGGGCGAGCTTCAGGGTGGGAGGCCGAAAGCCGAGCTCGCGGAGGCTGAACTGCGTCACATCGACACCGGACCGGGCCCAAGGGCGTCGAAATTTAAAGCGGGGCCGAAGGCCGAGCTGCGAGAAAATTGACCTACCATGCTTCTTCTTCTTCTTCAAGCACCCCAGCATCTAAATAAACCGATATCCCTGTAGGGCCCAAGGCACGACGGGCGAGTCCATAACTCCACATGGTCCTCACAACCGTCTCTCTTAACTATTATCGAAATCGAATAATCGAACCAGAAGGCCCAACGGTTTGCATCGAACTCCAGCGAGGTCTGAAAGCCGAGCTCCGCGTAGGGCCAGCGGCCAAAAGCGGCAGCCAGAGGGGCGTCATCTTGCGAGGCCGAAGGCCGAGCTGCCAAAGCCCAGCACTACCATGTCAGCCGACGGAATAGTGTAACGTTAAAATGGATCCGACGATCGTTTTGACAACCTGCAAAGGCCTGAATCGTCCCTCAGAGACCGCTGGCTTGCGAGGCCCGAAACACTGGAGCCAGAGTCCAGAGAGAAGACTTTTACTAAGATGGCCCAAGTGTAACTTGGAAGAAATTTAAAGCAAGGTCGAAATAGGAGCTGCAAGAAAATTGAGCTACCAAGCTTCTAAATAAGCCCAGCTCCACATAGGGCCGAAGGCCTGGAGCGTCACTATCGAGGTGCTTCAAACGCGAACCCGGTGGGTCGGAGGCCCGACGAGTCAGCCCAAGCGGTACAACCGCCCTTCTTAACTGCCTTAACAATCGAAGCTAGAGCCCAGCGCTACCAGACGACGTGATGAAATAGTGTAACATGAAAACGAATCGGAGATCCGCAGACCCAACGATCGTTTTCACAACCTGCGAAGGTTGCAGACCGTGGTCCGCGTAGGGCCGAAGGCCCGAAGTGTCCCCCAAAGGGGCACCGGCTTGCAAGCTACCAGAGGCCAGCGCTTCTTCGCAATACGATGGAAAAGTGTATTATTAAAACAAATCTCAAAAATTTGTTTTGAGAAAATGCGGAGGCTAAAAGCCGAGCGCCACGTAGGGACAAAGGCCAGGGTGCTTAGACAAGTTGCCAATCGCTAGCGCTTAATCGTCAATCGTAAACGAAAGGTAGCTAGCTGTCTTTGTCGCACTAATATGAAAGAGTAACAGAGAGGGAAAACTACGATACGCTACCAAGAGCGATTGGCAACTTGGCTAAGCATAGCACGGCTCGACGGCGCGCTTACCTGTTAGGGCGAAGGCCGAGCTGCGTGTTACTCAATTTACTAGGCAAACCTACCTTCCTTCTTACCAACTCCCCTGCACAAATGTTAAGGCCTAACCCGGCCCTGGAACGGTGCCACCCCCCCCCCTCCCTTTTAGTGTTCCTCACCAGCCGCGCCGTATCGTCTAGTGTCGTTACAACACCTATCATGTACCTAATTTAATTACTTATAAGATATAATATATGTATCTACCTACGTAGTTTGGGAGATACGAGACTTTAATGTGGGCCGGCGTTTTTCATCCAAAATAAGTTTTTCATACAATTTTTGTTTAGACATTTCCATTTCAAATTATATGCGCATGCTACAACACGTAAAGCAATTTGGCCACAATGCTATAGTGATTGTATTTTTAAGGGACATTCCTCTGATATGCGAATCATATCTCGAAATCCCCAATATTTGTGAGTAACTACGTTATTTTTTTGATATTATATTCTGGCCATTCTCCGCAACGCTGGCCCAATACTTGTTGGGAACTTCTCATACATCCTTGAATTTCTTCGCAGATGTATGCAGGTTCCCTCACGATGTTTTCCTACACCGTAAAGCACTTTGTGTACAGTACTGGACCAAATTTTAGGTTTACACCACGATTATGATACGAAATCGTCTCTTTGGTTCATCATAATTTTTCCAGCACTTAAGTCGACACTTGTTTAAAGTAATATGTGACTGATTATTGAGATATTTCTTTTTAATTGACCGTTACTTTCGAACAGTTTGGACAACTGAGGCAGCTGTGGCAGCTTTTGGCAGTCATGTCATCATGAAAATTCGTTTGCCTATGAATTATTAGCGGATCCAATGTATAAAATTGTTCAGTTTCTATGGGAAATTAATATTAAATAGATCTTGAAATATTGTTGTGAACACTGAAAAAAAAATCCTCCGAAAGTGTATTTTGTATCGAAATCATGGAGTGAACTTAAACTTTTGACCGGTATCTACTGTACGAGTATATCAAATGATATATCGTACATAAGTTATTTGAAAAACTCATCGGTACGAGCCGGGGATTGAACCCACGACCGCTGTATCTGTTTCATACACACTTAGCGGTCAAGAAGATGTGTCAACTGTGACAGTCATGTCACGTCTTAGGCTTCGAAGAAAAACTTCAATAGTGCGATGTAGAACATTTCGAGTTTTCTCTTCAAGCATACATTTAAACATATAACTTGTATATATATTTATAATCTGCATATAAAATGCTTTAATTTGATACCCAAATCATAGCATTTGGATGACATATTATTCTTGGCGCTTTAATTGTATTTTAATGAATCTGCCTTTTCTAAAATAAGTAACAAACATATAAGTTAAATACATATTCGCAATCGCAGTTCAAAGCTCTTCATTTTGATACCAAACTCGATAGGTTTTTTCAAAATTGATTTTTTTTGGTCAGACATTATTGAATTTATAGGCCGCCATATTGTTTTTTACGTGACGTCACATATCCTGTGTTACCCGCGACGTCACGAGGATTCTAATGATACCTTACACTATTAAAAACGGTTAAGTAGTCGCGAAGATCTGCGCGTTTAAAGAAAATATGAAACATACATAGGGGCTGAACACATATACTCTCCTTTTGGCAGTCGTGTAAATAAACTACACTTGTAAATTTTGTAATACGCAATGTAGAACTCAAAGTACATAATCACATATACGTTATTAATGATGCTTATTAATGTTTTGAATAACATCTACATTCGAGCCCTTGGGTTTATTATTTTTTATCTTCCCTAACTAATCAGATATTTAATAGCCTCTCAACAATATCCTGACAGAGATAGTCCATATTCTATAAGTTGACAGATATTTTACTAAGTACGACGATGTTGTATGACTTAGTATCGCCAAAAATAAAATAAATAACCAAATATTGAAAAATCGGCGAAATTTTGACATTAACACTTGGCAACCCTGTCCTGTTCTTTTTCTCCTCGTAGTTGTTGGAGACACGTGCGTCTTTAACGCCGAAATCCCTAAAATAAGCAAAAATGAGTGAAGGAACCGCGACAATTCGCACCCGCAAGTTCATGACCAACAGGTAAAAGTGCAAAACATAGAAATCTGCCCGGAACAATGTGAAAAACGAGGTGGAAACTCATTGCCTCGCCATGACAGGTTATGTCTGACAACGTTTGTGATTTTGCAGGTTGTTGGCGCGGAAGCAGATGGTCTGCGATGTGCTGCACCCTGGAAAGCCTACGGTCAGCAAGACCGAGATTCGTGAGAAACTCGCGAAAATGTACAAGGTGACGCCCGATGTCGTGTTCGTGTTTGGTTTCAAAACGAACTTTGGCGGTGGCAAATCCACTGGCTTTGCACTGATTTACGACACCCTGGACTTGGCCAAGAAGTTCGAGCCTAAGCACAGACTAGCGCGCCACGGCCTGTATGAAAAGAAGAGGCCCACACGCAAACAGCGCAAGGAACGCAAGAACAGGATGAAGAAGGTGCGTGGTACCAAGAAATCCAAGGTCGGTGCGGCTGCCAAGAAGTGATGTGACGGTTAGGCTGTAAGGTAAATAAAAATCCCAAAAAAATAGTGCTGTGTTTTCTTGTTGTCCTGTCAAAGTTAAAAAGTAACCTCAAAATGTATGCAAAACTGCATCTCAGATCTGTCTTAGAGTGAATGGGTATCAAATCAGTGAATCCAATTTTTTTATTATCTCAAACATTTATTTATTTGCTGTGAATGTTTCTGTATTGTCCATTATTGGATTGTTCATTATTATGTTCATTATTACATCCAATTGAACATTGCACTGTAACATTTTATCATTTAATTCAGTTATATTTTTATAATTGGTAAATATATTTATTAATTTAAACTTTATTGCACTTAACAGGAGTACAAAAGGTGGACTAAAAATAAATATAGAATAGAACTGCAAGGAATATTTTCACGTTAGCTATCTTACAACTGGTATGTTGGACTCTGGAGGGCACAAAATAATAACTACCCTCTGAAATTCAAGACTGGTTGCCACTATTAGTGTAAAACTACAATAAAATTTGTGAAGTAGATGTAAAAGAACAGTTACAGCAATATTCACAAAAATATTGGTAGTACAGGATTCCAAAATACTAAAATTGGACTTGACTTTAATTCGTAACAATATAGACGTTTATCATGAACAACACAGCATCTTAAGACACTATCTTGTGGTAATTGGAATTCTAACATTAAAGCACTAGAATTCCAATTGCGTTGTTCATGATAAGCAACAATATCAGGAGCGGATCCAGGACTTTGTTGAGGGAGGTCTCTGCCCTGTGATATGATAGTATTTTATACTTAAAACAACACCTAGGCATACATAAGTCCAGTGTAAGGGGGCAAGTGCCCCCATTACCCCCCCTAGATCCGCACCTGTATATTATGTCTGGTGCTTATCATGAATAATGCTGCATTTCGAAATACTATCTTTACGTAATTTCAATTCATATAATTACTAAGCATTACAATTCAAATTACATGCAGGTATTGTTTTAGATTGCAGCATTATTCATGATAAGCAATGTTTTTTTTTTACCATTTTAAACAAAACTTTAAAATGAGACCTCTTGAAAGTTTTGGAAGGGATTCAGATAGAAGGTTGTAAGCAAGTATTGCAGTATTGTTAAGCAGCCTTATAATATATACAGATGTTGTGCAAAATCCTTTCTCTTCAGCTTTTCACGATAACATCAGAATTCATATTGCTGTCACAATCAACTGCAGTATAATATATATTGCACTGAAGCCAATAGAGACGGAGATTAATTCGGGCGTTTCCGTGAAAAGCCGAAGGATTTTGCACTACATTTGTACCTGATATGTTGCATAATTATTGTCAAGTTAGAGGCAGAAGCAACTATGTCCTTGAAGTTTGTTTTGACAAATCATATTTTATTTTCATTTTCATACTATGGCATAGAAACTTATTTGCTAAAATATGTTTTACCAAAATACTTGGTTCTGCCTCTAAACCAGCGAATATCCAACAAATTTTACAGGCGCAAAATTATTCAGGCATCAGCTGATGTCTATTTTGGCAGCTGCGAAAGCTGACAAAAGCTCGGAATGAATATCACCTTGGATGTTGGTAAACTAGGTCTTTTTTTCATTAGTATTTATATTTTTATATACAAGCAATTCTTTTTATTTTTGCCACTAAAATGAAATATGAAAATTTGGGTAAATTTTATACTATTTCTGCTCAGAATCACGAGCTGATTCCATTTCCAGCGAAAAAAAAAACTGTCCCAAAAATTTCATACATATTTCGAATATCCTCTTGTGTTACCGCCATAGAAGGTGTATGGAAAATAGTAACACAATAGGAAAAAAAATCATGGGACACTTTTTTTTTCGACGGAAATGGAATCGGCTTGTGATTCTGAGTAGAAATAGTATAAAATTTACCTAAAATTTCATTTTAGTGGCAAAAATAAAAAGAATTGCTCATACATCTAATATTTACAATTTGTAGAGTGTAGTTGTTATAGACATCCACTGCTGAACATAAGCCTCCCACAAAGATTGCTACAATGACAGGTCCTGCACCACCCGCATCCAGTAGATTTAACTTATGCCCAATTTAATCAATGTACACAATAAATTCTTCAGGATGCTTCACTATCACTACATAGTATAAAATAAAGTCACTTTTTCTGTCCCTATGTCCCTTTGTACACTTAAAATCTCTAAAACGACGCAACGGATTTTGATGAGATTTTTTAAATAGGTAGAGTTCAAGAGGAAGGTTTTCATGTAGGTATGGTACCTGCGAAGCCGGGGCGGGTCCTAGTATAATGATAAAAAAACACATTTTTATATTGTTAACAACTTTATTCAGCCTTATTCTTATTTCTACTTACATTCTAATTATGTCAATTATTTCTTATCATTGTAACTCCTGACCATTTAAAACCTGGTCCTATGCTAGGTATATACCTGCCTTCCAGGGCCACACCTAGCGAAGATTGTTCTTGGACGGTGGAGTGGAGTCAGATGGTAAAAGCCAGATGTCTGAATGAGCTATAAATTGCAGGCAGCTCTTTTACGCTGGACTGGTTGTGATTTGACCTTACTAGCAATTTCCTGGCACCTTATTCAAAACAAAGTCTAAGGGTGCGGCTCCACTGAAGCGGAGAGGAGCGGAGATGTGCAAAATTGACCAATTACATTCTTCAAATTCAAAATTGGAAACACTGTCATGCGGTCTCATTGGCCAATTTTGCACATCTCCGCTCCTCTCCGCCTCAGTGGCTTAAGACTAGGTAAGTCCTGAGTGGGGCGTCCATTTTAACCCTTAAATGCATGGTGTACGATGTATCGTACATAACCAAAACGTAGTTTGTGTTTGAAAACTAGATATGTATATTATGTTCTTCAGGTTAATTTTGCAAGGAAATCTAATGAACTTTTAAACTTATTATTGATTCGTGGGCGTAACTGTATTTAAAAAAACTTACATGTGTTTATAAGCAAGATGGCGGAAATTTGTTATCGTAGCGTGCGTTTAGCGGTTTTTAACTAAGTAAGAAATTATTTTTTATTGGAATTTTGTAATTCATACCATAACGATTTTACAATTACTGAATTTAATATACTTTTCAATCTAAAAGTAAATAAATAATATTTGCATGTTTTATCATGATTTTGCAAAAAATGTATAATATAATGTTGTATCGAAATTTTGATTAGTAGTACAAATTCCACCCAAAATATGTCCACAGATTTTTTTTTTTCTCGTGCTTGCGACGCTATTAGGTATGCACATTTTGTTTTTGGAACGAAAAGAAAAAATCATGCATTTAAGGGTAAAACAAATGGAAACGTATGCCCGTGGCCTGAGTGCACGCTGTCGAAATCCCTTGGACGCTCTTGGCTTGGCTCCCCGCCGGCCGCTCGCCACTCGCACCGTACACTAACACAAGTCGTGAGAGCGTAGCACAACACTCACGCCGCGCTCTCAAAACGCTCTAGTTTGACCAATTGTCCATTAATCACGTCATACTGTATAGGGGGAGGGGGGTCAGAGAAAAATCACCAATTATCACCATAGGGGTGGGGGGGTCATCGGACAAATCACGTGTAATTTTTTGTTACTCTCTGCTGAACAGCATACTTCTTTTAAAACATAACCGGATGTCAAATCCTGAACTAAGTTTTAAAATTTCACGGACATTTACCTCGTAGTTTGCAAAAAAGTTTTTTCCCATCACGTGTGCTTAATAAAGTACGTAAATTGAAGTGTTATTAAAAGGACTACTTAAGTTGGCAAAAAATTACACGTCATATTGGCTAGGGGAGAAAATATCACCAAAAATCACCATGGGGGATGGGGAGGTCTAAAATAGGCCAAAATCGTATGACGTGATTAATGGACAAGCCCCAAGCCCTCTGTGTGGCCCTGGGGAATGTCTAGTTGTGAATTTTAATACCGAATGCCTTAGATGTTGTAAACACAATACACTTTACAAGCAAATTTTACTCTTTGTTGTGCCGTTAGAAATTTGCTAATGGATATTAAACCATCCAAAAATCGCCGTCATTAGAAGTTGCGAACAATGTAAGAATATAAAGCGTTCAAATAAATATCCTTAATCTATTCAGTGTTTTAATGGTTTAGGATAATGTAAGGAAATTTCAACGCCATGTATAATACAAAACTGATTGATGAATTTAGCAGTATTCAATGACGCCGATTGGAAATTAAAAACATTTTGAATAGGTTTGTTTACAAGGGTTATTCCCACCTGTTACCACCCATCTGACACCAGTAGATAAGTGGGAAGTTTTACCTGTTACCAGTGGGAACAACTGGGAATAAAAACTCCTGGGATTTCTTTTTCCCAGTAGTTACCACCAAATATTTTAGTGGTAACAAGTGAGAAAATATGTGTCAGTGCGGATGGAAAGGTACCTAGTCACAGTGTTTAAAATTGACTTTATTAAAGAACAAAAAAATAAGGTCTATTTTAAGAGTCGTGACAAGGTACCTTTCCATGTGCACTGACACATATTCCCAATAGTTACTACGATGATGATGATGGATGATGATGAAGTACTCTAGTGGTAACAGGTGGGAAAAAAATGCCATTTGTATGAAATTGACGATGAAAACGTAAACGCGATCGAGACGTTTTTTTATAAATTATTACCTACTTCTGGTGTCAGATGGAATAATCTGTTTACAATGTTCGCAATCTATATTGACGGCGACTAGCATGTAGTGGGCAGGCACCCTTAGCCCTGCTCTAAGACATTAGCTTCTTCCTGTATCCGTATGTAGCTCGGCATAGTTCCAATACGCATCTTTGGTCGGTTGTGCACTTTCAGTTCGTGTCGAAGAGTCATTTTCCTGTAACATAATTTGTTTATTCCAACGAGATTCTGAAAACCTTTAACTGGGTGATTTGGTAGATTATACTGAACAACTTTTACTATGGAGCTAAACCAGAAATTTAAAAAAAATGCCTCTTTCATACAAAATGTGATCGATCGGTCAATGAAAAATGATGTATGAAAAAGACAAATTTTGTTTTAGATTTCATGAATTGCCCCATAGTAAAAGTTGTTCAGTATATAGCCTACTAAATCACCCTGTTCAAGGTTTTCACTGGCTCGTGTAACACCCTGTATAGTTAAAGGGTCACTTTTTTGTTATTATTCTGTCACATCACCCAGGAGACAACAGTTGCATAGTTTGTTAGAAGAAAGTATCCTGCACGCTCTACTATTATGAATAGTGGGTGGACCTACCTTGGAAAGGCCATAATAATTAATAACGTTTTAAAATAGTACAATAAAACACGACCGACAGGGAGTGTTTTAAATCGACACGAGTTACGAATTTCGTTTTTGCACATGTCTCGTACGACGTTTTTTAGTGCAGATGGCCCTCCGAAGTTTTGGACCTGACGTAAAATGACACACTTTTCGCACTTGTGCGACACAAGTGCTCCCTGTCGGTCGTGTTTTAAAACATCGCCACTCGTTCCGAATTAAGTTTTTGCACGTGTCTCGTACGACGTTTTTTAGTACAGATGGCCCTCCGAAGTTTTGGACATGACGTAAAATGACCCACTTCTCGCACTAGAGCCTAAAAAGTACACCAGCTGTACTAAAAAGTTTTTTACATTTTAATGCTATTAAACTCTGATTTTAAGGGGCATGTATTGTTATCAGAACTCGGAGAGCGTGTGCAAAATTTCATCTTAATCGATGACCGGGAAATAGGTCAAATTAAGATTCCAAGATTTTTACATACAAGCGAAGCTAATAAAAGCGTGTTAAAAATTTGGAACTATCCGGATTATGGTCACGGTTTCAGTGTTTACTTTCTGCCCAGTATGCTTAGCACATGATTGGTATGTCAGTATGTCGCCGCGAGATAGATTTTCCATCTTTTATTAACTATATATGAATAGGAGAGGGATGGATAGTCTATCTCGCCGCGACATATTGTCACACTAATCCTGTGCTAAGCCTACTGCTAAGCGAAATAGCGATATCTCAAAAATAGTGAGTAAGTTTAGTAAAACGTCCCACTTTGTCGTTTGCCATAAAGCCGCTTTGTCAGTTTATTTATATGAAGATACAAGGAAATCTCGTCTTTATGGTAAGCGACAAAGTGGGACGTTTTACTAAAAACTAACACAATAGAGGCATTCGGAAATGGAATCGTCAGCTATAGAATTTAACGTACATGTTTGCATTCAATTGTATTTTTAGATATCGCTATTATGCTTAGCAGGGCAGCTTTGTGTTTTGTTCAATAGGCAATTCAATCCGCTTCATACGGGGCGATAAAGCGAAGATCAAATTTAATACTCTTGCCATTCTAGCCAACTCACCGGGTAGCAAATGCCTTTCCACAGATGTTGCAATTGTAGGGCTTCGCGTTGCTGTGCTGAGACGCCATGTGATTGTTGAGAGCCTGGAATAACGAACAGGAAAGCTCGATTTAACCAAACTTTTATTCGAAGAATGACGCTTACTCTCGGGTAGTAATACTAGTAATAAGGTAGTCATATTGACTAAAAGTACATTTAATCGCAAAATTTAATATTTTGTCTCTTGTTTTTTCTTAATTATACACGGTGTTACGCGAGCATTGCGAAAGATTTTAACTATGCATTCTAGACATCAAAATAAACAAAAAATATTATGAGGCCTAATGTCAATACCACCAAAAAAAAAAATTTTTTTTTCTTTTTTTTAGGCCGATTTGAATACTTTTTAACATTTCCAGTACTTTTTATCATAACAACAATGTGTTTAAATTATTTATTTCAATTGTTTTTTTTAGGTAGAGGTTATTTCGTCAAGTCTATTCGTATTTTTTGATTGTCAGGCAAAAAGTGTGGTAATATTAGAACACATTGTGGTAGCATTGTAATCCAAAAGAAGTTAAATGACGAGTTTCGTCGAAAAACTTATTTCGAAAAAAGGTTGATTATCTCTGAAACCAAGCCGAATCCAGGAAACATTAAACTACTATTAACTCTAAATATGGTCAGGAATCCAGCATTAAAATCTTTCGGAATGCTGACGTAACACCGTGTAGTAATAAAATGTTTCAATTAAAAAATCGCAGTCCTTTGAAATTGGTAACACTTGATACTTATCGTTCACCTTGTACAAACAGCAACACAGCTAGGTATACACTTCAGAAATTGGAAATATTGCATGAAAGAGAATCACACTTACAGTCACGTGTCAGTTACATAGGAATGTTGAGCCACTTGGCAAAGGATGCAATTTGGTCGTGTAATATTATGGGTTCGGTATTTTTCGTTAGTAGGCACGATCGCGACATTTCCGATGGTCCCCGATGATATGTCATCGAATCTTTGTTGCGTCAAAATTTCAGTATTTGAAAACTAGTTGACATAATAAAAATTCCTTCGTCTACGAAAATTAAGAATCTATCGGCCATGATTAGACGCTAGATGTCGTTGTTCCTTGTGGAAACTGGATAACGACAGTTCTTCATAGATTTGTCTAAAACCGTTTAGTAATTTAATCACGGTTTCTTCAAATCGGATTCCATGATTTATCTGACGAGGCAAGGTATTTTTAGGCGAGGTATTTTTCCAAATCAAGATATTTTTACAAATAGCCATGTTATCGGGCAATTTTAAACAAATGCTATTGCTGTCTTTATTATAATTCATCACATCTCTTAGTTGACGTTAGTTGAATACTTATGTAACCTTTGTGGAAATATGGCAGATAGACGTTTGACAGTCTACCTATAATCCTTTAATTAATCTGTCAGTAGCCATACAAATGTTTAATAGAGAATTGATAGTTTCTGGCTGAAATTCTAACTATGAAAAAATATCTGACAGTGACAGCCGTTGAAAGGAAAATGAACGAAAATTTCTACATAGCAGCTTAGCAGTCAAATTACCGGCTCTGAAGTTAGATTGACGTCTCCAGGACTAAAGCGGATGTTATATATTATAACGTAACTATAGTAACGTCAGCTTCCGGAAAATTCGTAATCAATCATTGGTTAAACGTTTTTGTTATTACGTAACCATGGTAATGTCACCTTCTGAAGAAACCGCGAGCGATCATTGGTTAACCGTAGCAATGCTCGCCCCATTGGTCAGCAGAGTTCGGCCGAAGTCGTGATACTAGTCTCGTAAGATTTCGGAATCCGATTTGTATTATTCGACCAAGTTGCGAACAGTGCGGACGATCAACATTCCCGTGTATTGTTTAATTTGAAGTTGACATAATGTAACTATATTTATCTCTTTCATTTTCTCTCTGCTCTGTCTTTAATGGTCCGTTAGGAGTGTTGCTGTTTGTACACTGTCGAGAAATGGGATTCAATGCTAAGAGCGCCACTAGGGAGTTATCGGTAATTTTGTTCACATCCCATCGACTCCGTGGGGGAGTTTATCACTATACTATTTGTAGTGCCAGGACAAAAACAAAGGCTATTCCTGCATGCCAGTCGGTGTTAATTGTATAGTGAATAACTCCCTGGGGAGTCGTGTGGCATGTGAATAAAGTTATCGAGGACTCCTTAGTGGCGTTCTTGGAATTGCAGTAGCGTACATTGTACAACAGCAGTGTTATTCACTAAGGAAACCGCCTTGCTAACAGCGCTGTGTCAGCGCTGCGACAGCGTCGAGCCTAAAAATGGTATTCACTAATGCACTTTAAACGACACTAGCGCTCGGCGACGAATGCGGCGTGAGCTGGAACTACACTGCGTTGAGAGTTATCGCCTACAGTTCGACGACGAGCTTTTCTACGTTAGTGAATACCGTTTTTCGCAGCGCTGCGCTCTACGTCGAAGTGAAGGCTGTCTCGTCGTCGAGCTCGTTGACGAACGCAGCGTCGAATGTGTGAATAAGAGAATAGCATAGCGGGTTGGCGTGCAGCGATAACCTAGGTTTTTAATCTAGTAGTGAAAGTCACAGATGTCATATATACCATAGATCAAGCAAACGTATCTACCTAGCGTGTCAAATGAACTCAGTGTAATCCACTGAGTTGTCCGTCTTTAATCGCAGCTTGCAGCTTTCGGGCGTTAAATTTTGTAAGTTGAAGTGAACAAAAACATTAATAATGCCTTAAGTAATATTAATTGCAACAACACAAAAAAATATGAATACTCAAGGGCCTGAGACATATTTAAAATCACAGGCAAGTAACAATAACAACTTCAGTACAAAATCCGACACGCTCGGCCGCCATACAAATGAATGAACTTGTTTCTTCCCAAATCTGTGGTGTAAGTATTAAATGAAAGTTACCCAGCTACCACATACCTCTCTAAAGTTAAATCCCTTCTGGCACACGCTGCAATGGTACCTCGGCGGCAGATGTTTCCGCTTGTGCGAGGCTAAGTTGGAGGCCGAGTGCTGGCGCGAGTGCACGCGCAGCGCGTATATTGTGCGCGCGCTAGCGTTGAAAATGTCGGAAAAAAACAAAATGTTTTTTTCGGGAATGTATGAAAATTTCGTTTTTTTCCGTTTTCTTCGGTTTTTTTCAGAAACAATCAATGTCACTGTCACTGTCACTTCTTGCCATCTGTTTCAATTGACTTTTCCTCTGTGACATCGCGTTCTCCTAGTATAAGTGAAAATTAGACCTAATTTACATTGGTTTAGAGTTGAAAATTACAGTGGAAAATTTCATTGTTTTTTTCGAAAAAATCAGGAAAAAAACGAGCTGTTTGGAAAGAAACGGGATTTAATCCAGAAATTTTCAACGCTAGCGCGCGCGGTTGTGAATAAGAGAATAGCATAGCAGGGTGCAGCGATAACCTAGGTTTTTAATCTAGTGAAAGTATTAAATGAAAGTTACCCAGCTACCACGTACCTCTCTAAAGTTAAATCCCTTCTGGCACACGCTGCAATGGTACCTCGGCGGCAGATGTTTCCGCTTGTGCGACGCCAGGTTGGATGCCGAGGCGAACTGCGCCGGGCAGTGCGGGCAGCGCTCCGGTCGAGCGCCCGAGTGCTGGCGCGAGTGTACGTGCAGCGCGTATATTGTGCGCACCTTTATTAGTGTTTATTCTGTAAGTGTCCCGTATGTCCGCATCTTGAAGGGAAACCTCTACCGTACTTGCAACTTTCTTTACAATATCAACTAAATCTTTCTTTTGCTCTATTTTTCTTCCATCGTTTCCCTCTATTTTTGGTATGTTCCTAATTTCTAATCCAGTCATGCGTGCTTTTCTCTCCAATTCTTCTACCTTGTTTTCAAGTTCCGTTATATATTGGCGGTCTTTATCCCTGTCGTTTTCCAGGTCTTGAATACGTTCTATCATACCATCGTATTTGGCTGACATGAAATCAATACTTGATTGCACTTCCGATGCCATTTTTTTAATATCATCTACTTTGGAGGATAGCGAGTAGAACATATCTCTCATTTCCTTTCTAAAATCTGCGAGCTCGTCGTCCTCCCGTTTTCGCCTTGGTCGCCGGGGTGTCTAATAAGAGAATAGCATAGCAGGGAGCAGCGATAACCTAGGTTTTTAATAATAGTGAAAGTATAAATGAAAGTTACCCAGCTACCACGTACCTCTCTAAAGTTAAATCCCTTCTGGCACACGCTGCAATGGTACCTCGGCGGCAGATGTTTCCGCTTGTGCGAGGCTAAGTTGGAGGCCGAGTGCTGGCGCGAGTGCACGCGCAGCGCGTATATTGTGCGCGCGCGGTTGTGAATAAGAGAATAGCATAGCAGGGTGCAGCGATAACCTAGATTTTTAATAATAGGCTACTTGACGATGACCTGGTGAAGGTCGCAGGAGTCCGCTGGATGCGGGTGGCGCAGGACCGGTCATTGTGGCAATCTTTGGGGGAGGCCTATGTTCAGCAGTGGACGTCTTTCGGCTGATATGATGATGATGATGATGATGACTCATATCAAATTTAGTGCAAAAAAATATTATTTTCTGTAGTATTTATTGAAAAGATCAATATTTTTCGATTAGATGTGTATTAAAAGTGTTTGATGGGTCCATGTGTTTTACTGAAAAATTAGTTTTTTTTTTGTTTTAATTTCGTACTCTGAAAACGGTGTCGGCCATGATGTGACGTCATAGGATCTTAAACTAACTTCATGTCGAATCTTATACGAGTGAAATTCGCCATGGACATTAAGCAAAGCTATATGCCTATATACCATAAGTGACATATGTCAAATGTTTGTTTTCGGTTTGAGTGACGTCACACCACAGATAATCTAAGCATTAACATGGCTAGTATCGTTTTCGCGCGGTAACGAAAGTTTAAATTTTAAGTTATAATTTTGCGGTTTTCTAGGTCGTGAAAAAATATATTTATATTTTTTTTCCGTTAATCAGATATTGATTAATAATATACGACAAACTTTAAAAATGGGTCAAGTAGCCTATTTAGTACATTAAAGTTACCCGGCTACCACGTACCTCTCTAAAGTTAAATCCCTTCTGGCACACGCTGCAATGGTACCTCGGCGGCAGATGTTTCCGCTTGTGCGACGCCAGGTTGGATGCCGAGGCGAACTGCGCCGGGCAGTGCGGGCAGCGCTCCGGTCGAGCGCCCGAGTGCTGCTATGCTATTCTCTTATTCAAACTTCGACGCTGCGTTCGTCAACGAGCTCGACGACGAGACAGCCTTCACTTCGACGTAGAGCGCAGCGCTGCGAAAAACGGTATTCACTAACGTAAAACAGCTCGTCGTCGAACTGTAGGCGGTAACTCTCGACGCAGTGTAGTTCCAGCTCACGCCGCATTCGTCGCCGAGCGCTAGTGTCGTTTAAAGTGCATTAGTGAATACCATTTTCAGGCTCGACGCTGCCGCAGCGCTGACACATCGCTGTTAGCAAGGCGGTTTCTTTAGTGAATAACACTGCTGGCGCGAGTGCACGCGCAGCGCGTAGATCGTGCGCGCGCGGTTGTGAATAAGAGAATAGCATAGCAGGGTGCAGCGATAACCTAGGTTTTTATCTAGTGAAAGTATTAAATGAAAGTTACCCGGCTACCACGTACCTCTCTAAAGTTAAATCCCTTCTGGCACACGCTACAATGGTACCTCGGCGGCAGATGTTTCCGCTTGTGCGACGCCAGGTTGGATGCCGAGGCGAACTGCGCCGGGCAGTGCGGGCAGCGCTCCGGTCGCGCGCCCGAGTGCTGCTATGCTATTCTCTTATTCAAACTTCGACGCTGCGTTCGTCAACGAGCTCGACGACGAGACAGCCTTCACTTCGACGTAGAGCGCAGCGCTGCGAAAAACGGTATTCACTAACGTAGAACAGCTCGTCGTCGAACTGTAGGCGGTAACTCTCGACGCAGTGTAGTTCCAGCTCACGCCGCATTCGTCGCCGAGCGCTAGTGTCGTTTAAAGTGCATTAGTGAATACCATTTTCAGGCTCGACGCTGCCGCAGCGCTGACACAGCGCTCTTAGCAAGGCGGTTTCTTTAGTGAATAACACTGCTGGCGCGAGTGCACGCGTAGCGCGTATATTGTGCGCGCGCTAGCGTTGAAAATGTCGGAAAAAAACAAAATGTTTTTTTCGGGAATGTATGAAAATTTCGTTTTTTTCCGGTTCTTCGGTTTTTTTCAGAAACAATCAATGTCACTGTCACTGTCACTTCTTGCCATCTGTTTCAATTGACTTTTCCTCTGTGACATCGCGTTCTCCTAGTATAAGTGAAAATTAGACCTAATTTACATTGGTTTAGAGTTGAAAATTACAGTGGAAAATTTCATTGTTTTTTTCGAAAAAATCAGGAAAAAACGAGCTGTTTGGAAAGAAACGGGATTTAATCCAGAAATTTTCAACGCTAGCGCGCGCGGTTGTGAATAAGAGACTAACATAGCAGGGTGCAGCGATAACCTAGGTTTTTAATCTAGTGAAAGTATTAAATGAAAGTTACCCGGCTACCACGTACCTCTCTAAAGTTAAATCCCTTCTGGCACACGCTACAATGGTATCTCGGCGGCAGATGTTTCCGCTTGTGCGACGCCAGGTTGGATGCCGAGGCGAACTGCGCCGGGCAGTGCGGGCAGCGCTCCGGTCGAGCGCCCGAGTGCTGGCGCGAGTGCACGCGCAGCGCGTATATTGGGCACGCGCGGTTGTGAATAAGAGAATAGCATAGCAGGGTGCAGCGATAATAGCGTTGAAAATTTCCGGATTAAATCCCGTTTCTTTCCAAACAGCTCGTTTTTTTCCTGATTTTTTCGAAAAAAACAATGAAATTTTCTACTTAAATTTTCAACTTTAAACCAATGTAAATTAGGTCTAATTTTCACTTACACCAGGAGAACGCGATGTCACTGAGGAAAAGTCAATTGAAACAGATGGCAAGGAGTGACAGTGACAGTGACATTGATAGTTTCTGAAAAAACCCGAAAAAAACGGAAGAAAACGAAGTTTTCATACATTCCCGAAAAAAACATTTTGTTTTTTCCGACATTTTCAACGCTAAGCAGGGTGCAGCGATAACCTAGGTTTTTAATAATTGTGAAAGTATAAATGAAAGTTAACCGGCAACATACCTCTCTAAAGTTAAATCCCTTCTGGCACACGCTACAATGGTACCTCGGCGGCAGATGTTTCCGCTTGTGCGAGGCCAGGTTGGAGGCCGAGTGCTGGCGCGAATGCACGCGCAGTGCGTATATTGTGCGCGCGCGGTTGTGAATAAGAGAATAGCATAGCAGGGTGCAGCGATAACCTAGGTTTTTATCTAGTGAAAGTATTAAATGAAAGTTACCCGGCTACCACGTACCTCTCTAAAGTTAAATCCCTTCTGGCACACGCTACAATGGTACCTCGGCGGCAGATGTTTCCGCTTGTGCGACGCCAGGTTGGATGCCGAGGCGAACTGCGCCGGGCAGTGCGGGCAACGCTCCGGTTTAGCGCCCGAGTGCTGACGCGAGTGCACGCGCAGCGCGTATATTGTGCGCGCGCGGTATGGGCAC
This sequence comes from Thaumatotibia leucotreta, assembly GCA_025490895.1. Lineage (NCBI taxonomy): Eukaryota > Metazoa > Arthropoda > Insecta > Lepidoptera > Tortricidae > Thaumatotibia > Thaumatotibia leucotreta. The sequence continues at coordinate 40,061 of JALPQI010005508.1, forward strand.
GATGTGCAAGGGTAGGGCAGGGATGTCGTGTGGACCTCTCTACAAAGTAAGACTGCGTTCGGATACCAGCAAAGGCCGTACGTTAAATACACAGAACGGATGCGTAGCCAAGTTGCCAATCGCTAGCGCTTAAATCGTAGCGCATCGTACTTTTCCCTCTCTGTCACTCTTTTATATTAGTGCGACAAAGACAGTTAGCAGCTTTTCGCTTATTGAGATTGACGCTGAAACGCTAGCGATTGGCAACTTGTCTAAGCACCCAGAGCTATTATATTGAATGCGTCAACGCGCGAACTATAGCCTCCTGCCACCCAGAGGCCTATTAAAAAGTCTCCTCAAACAAATGAAATTCTATTCTATTTCCTGCACCATTAATTCAAAATTCACTGGCAATTTTTATTGTTTGGGCGGCAGGAGGATAGGTATGCTTAATATTGTATTTCAAACATGGCATATTCAGTCGCACTGTTTGTCAATTTTGATAATCGATCACTTTCGTTCGACTAGTAATCAGGCTAAAATATGAACGCGAATGATTATTCTATGTCCAAATTAGACGTGTGCGCCGATGTCAAAATGGTCGGCGGCGGCGTTTGCCAAAAAGTCGGCGGCGGCGGCGTGATTTCGGCGTGAAATCGGCGTCAAGGTTACGTGAATATAAAAGCAGAATTCGATCGTATTCTTTGTTATAATTGAGATAAATACAATATAAATGTTCAATAAACACCACCAATGACCACCTTAACCACCATCTGATCAATAGATAACAGTTTTCTATTCCCATCATGTTATAATTATAAAGCTTGTCCACGAAATAAAATAGCCATCGTAAAATCAGTCTCCCCTGTTACACAATAGTCCCATGTAGTTCTAACAGCCATGGGACCGGAAATTGATTCTTCTGTTTTATGTTTAACAATTCAATATCCAAAAGTATTCGCTAAAAGTCGTCGAAATCAAAATGACTTCATATAATGCTTAATGCAAAAGTTCACGCCCAAAAAAGTGCGATCTTCCGCACCGATTTCAACAATGTTAGACTTGAAATAGTTAATTAAAATTGTAGACACGAGATTTGTGAATCTAATCTTCATTATAGTATCGATATATGTAAATAGTGCGCAGCTCACATCTAATAGAATCCACCTATCTTTGCCAGGTCATCAGTCCATCATATTGGGAGCTTTCCTATGCTGCGTCGACAAGTTTATGCTTGCCTTTAAGAAATCACTTGCCCTAACGGCAATTTTGCGAGCAATATGTCCAGCCCACTGCTACTTTAGGTAGCACATTTCTACGGATTTCAACATTCCTATTTCAATCTCATAGCTCATTGAGTGATCTTTTAAGCCCATAGTTACCTACCATGTTTATGCTTTATGCTTGCCTTTAAGAAATCGCATGCCCCAACGGTCATTTTGCGAGCAATATGTCCAGCCCACTGCCACTTCAGGTAGCACATTTCTACGCCTCTCAACATTCCTATTTCAATCTCGTAGGAAGTAAGGTAAGGTAAGTAAAGGTAAAAGAGGAGTTCTCTTTCTATCAATTAAATAGCTCATTGAGTGATATTTTAAGTCCATAGTTACCTACCTACCACGTTTTAGAGCCGTAAGTAACACTTAGTGGAAGAATTTCGTTTCGGAATATACTGCGGGATATTGAATTAGAAGAGATTGTGCTGTCCGGCACTACTTTATTATTGACCTTTTTCTCAAAGTTAGATCCACCCAACTGGACTAGCTGTCTGTCTCCGGTACACATATTCGTCGACTTTGAGCTCCGATCTTGACTGGAGTTTGTATCACAATTTCTAGATATTTCATATGGTCTTCGTTGATCTTCGTTGTATCTTAAGCCCAACGCATTCAGGGGCTCTACAGACTCAATGAGTATAGTGTGAGGTTCTCCAAGGTTTCAGCCATAATTACTTTATAGTCGGCGAACCGAACATGGGTGGTGTAACTGATACACTCACTATTGATGTTGATGACAATGCCCTTTCCAGACCAAAATCTTGAAGACATCTCCCAAAGCAACCAACAACAGTTTTGACGTACTGCAATGGTATGGGTTTCGTATACCGGTCTTGGAGACGAACTGGACGCTACAATATAAGTACCGATAGTCTACTTGGCTTATTTGTTCTACTGCTTGTGAGTTGCTTGTTCTTTGGACACATAGCCCACAAACTTGGAAGACCTGCAAAAGGTCTCAGGAAACCCATGCATTGGACAGACCGGATCCGCACCACACTCAACATTCAGGTCGCTGAAGTGCTCCACGCTGCCAAAGATCGGGGCCGTTGACGGAAGATCGTAAAAGAGAAATTGATGACTTGATAATCACGACCCCCGGCATTGTGGTATCGGCGTAAGGAGTAAAAGTCTACTTGGTACCTCTGGAAATAGTGTATAGTATTTGTTTGTGAATAAGGGGGTAATCCCTTATTCATAAACGTCTCGATCGATTCAAATACTTCATCGGCCACGAACGTTAACCAGACGGGCAAGTTATACCTCTCGGTCTTCTGTATAACCTGACGCTGCTTGTGCAAAAACCGAAACCGGCTTGTTCGGGAGGCTGGATGTCGTCGAGCTTAAGTATCTACGTGTAATGAGTGATGACAGTCGATAGGCTGATATTTTATTTCCTGTATAAGAGCATTATGTAAATACGTAAAGCAAATAGCTTAGTATTTTGTCATTAACCCATAAGAAATAAGTCTGTTATTCAGTCAAGGCCACGCCGATTTCACGCCGACCATTAGTCGGCGGCGGCGGCGTGGCGAAAAAGGTCGGCGGCGGCGTGACGCCGGCGCGGCGCACACGTCTAGTCCAAATTTGCTTTCTGAAGAAAACGCCTAATTATTGTTACATTCTCTATTTTAATACAGATAGCGTATGATTGACCACAAATTCGTTCAAAGCAATCAACAGTGCCTAATCTTGCAACCATTTGTGAGTAAGTTTAGTAAAACTTCCCACTTTGTCGTTTGCCATAAAGCCGCTTGTCAGATTATTTATTTATATGAAGATACAAGGAAATCTCGTCATTATGATAAGCGACAAAGTGGGACGTTTTACTAAAAACTAACACATTTTATTGTAATTATACCTAAGGTTGTGTAACGCTTCCGCTCATGCGCGGTCAAGTAGTCACATCTAAATATACAACTCCATACTTGTGTCTCTGTAGCCGTGGCAGGGACTTGACCTCCCCGCACGTGTCGCACACGTAGCACTGGAGAGGCTTGCACGTCGATTGTTGTTGCTGCTAGTCACTAGCTATACAACTCCATACTTGTGTGTCTGTAGCCTCAGCATGAACTTGACCTCTCCGTACGTGACGCACACGTAGTACTGGAGAGGCTTGCACGTCGGTTATTGTTGCTGCTAGTCACTAGCTATACAACTCCATACTTGTGTCTCTGTAGCCGCCGCAGGGACTTGACCTCCCCGCACGTGTCGCACACGTAGCACTGGAGAGGCTTGCACGTCGGTTGTTGTTGCTGCTAGTCACTAGTTATACAATTCCATACTTGTGTCTCTGTAGCCGCGGCAGGGACTTGACCTCCCCGCACGTGTCGCACACGTAGCACTAACGAGGCTTGCACGTCGGTTGTTGTTGCTGCTAGTCACTAGCTATACAATTACATACTTGTGTCTCTGTAGCCACGGCAGGGACTTGACCTCCCCGCACGTGTCGCACACGTAGTACTGGCACGGCTTGCACGTCGGTTTTTGTTGCTGCTAGTCACTAGCTATACAACTCCACGCTTGTGTCTCTGTAGCCGCGGCAGGGACTTGACCTCCCCGCACGTGTCGCACACGTAGTACTGGCACGGATTACACGTCGGTTGTTGTAGCTGCTAGTCACTATAAAAAGTAGCCCTCAACCGAAGAGACGACTGAGGCCATAAAACCATTAGGCTCGCGTTATCAGTTATCCATTGTGTTGGTCGACCCGAGCTCGGAACCGTAGAGCAGGTTCGATACGTTACCTTCACTACGTCCGTCGAGGTTTGTGGCCCACGCTCGGACTTTTATGGCCTCAGTCGTCTCTTCGGTTGAGGGCTACTATAGCTATACAACTACATACTTGTGTCTCTGTAGCCGCGGCAGGGACTTGACCTCGAGGCCGCACGTGTCGCACACGTAGTACTGAAGAGGCTTGCACGTTGGTTGTTGTTCGTGTGCGGTGAATTCTTGCTGCAAATTATATCATAAATATTGTGTTTAATATCTTAGTTACTGTTTTAGGTTAAGTTCAGTCCCCACTGAAAATCAGCGCCAGTGGCAATAGGGATCTTGTTGAACGTCTTGATTTTTTGTGTATTTTATTTTATTGTATTATTTGTGGCATTTTCTTTTTAAATAAGTACCTATAAGAAAAATGTGCCTTAACCTCTTCGACATACAAAAGCTGTCACTCAGACGCCGCGTCACGAAAGTATCAAAACTGAATTTGAACTTTACGCAAGTGAGTTTTAGTGGAATTGCTCTGTGGAATCAGAATCACGAGGTGATCGGGAATATTGGAATACGATAATAAACAATAATGTCCCAAACAAAAATTTTTTTCTGCCCTCCGGCCGGCAAACAGCACTTTGCCGGCCGCTACGCTAAACTAAGCTGTCGCCTGCCGGCTCCGTTGAGCAGAAAAATAATATACACACCTCGGCCGTTAAATGGGAAAGCCTCGGATGACATGTTTGTCTACAATTACACGTCTTCCGAGTCATTTCCCACTTAAACGGCCTTGGCATGTAATCTACGTCACGTTTTCTGTACGAACTTAATATTATGAAACCGGAATCAGAAGAAGGGGATTTGAAAGTGCTGTCGACCAGTGATCGGAATAGGCGGAGTATAAATACCCAAACTTCTTAGAACAAATTCATGAAGTGGAGATTTCCTTGCGATAACATTTTTCCCTGGGATTTCACGGATTCAATATACAATAAAATAAATAAAACGCGTAACTGTACCTACACCTAGAGGTTTTAACTATTAGCATGTAAGAAGATTTCCTAATTACCAACTAAACTGACGAAGACGTGTAATAAAATAATTAAATAATAAGATGTATTTTGAATTGGTCGTCTAGTGTAGCAATCTCAAATAAATTTGAGAAAGTATTAGAACGAAATCCTGACTATGATACAATCAGAGATAAAAGCGAAAAAAAATAACATGGAAACGACACAGGTGACGACCTATTCTATAAATTTGCACCACTCATGTCTGTGATGTTGAAGGTCATTTTCTACTTATAAATGGATTTTGAGCATCAAAAGAAATCGATATGGAAAAATAATAATGATATACAGGTACGTAATAGTAGTCCAAAATACAATCTATTTTTTTACTACCCCTTTGGAACAAAAAAACTAAAATACTAATGTTCAAACTTATCCGCAAATCTAACAAGAAATGTGGACGTATTCCGCATCTATCGATGTGCATAACTAGCGAAACGCTCGAACTGTCAACTGTTTGTTTAAAATGTCATCGCGCGCGGCGCCGCGGGGGCGGGTTGGATCACCCCTCCCCGCCGCCATAGTCATACCGCACCGTTGACGCCTTGTAATTCGTGCGCCAATTATGTTACATTTACATGAAGGTTAAATTAAGAAAAACCGGCCAAGTGCGAGTCGGACTCGCGCGCGAAGGGTTCCGTACCATTATCAATTTATTATTTAAAAAATACAGTTAAATCAACCTACCTCAAAAACTATAGGAGATAATTTAATCAAACCAAAAATCGTTGATAGAGTTTATTATTGTGCATAACATATATTTTTTTTAGAAATTTATATCGCTTAGTTTAAAAAATAGAGGGGGGGGGGGGACACATTTTTCAGACTTTGAGAGCTGATATCTCGAAAACGAATTGCTTAAATAAAAATAAGATTTATAAACCTTGGTATCATTTTCAAAGACCTTTCTATTAATACCCCACACGCTTATAAACAACTAAAAAAAATTTTCCATCCCTCAGTTACATGTATGGAGGGCCCCCACCCCAATGGGTTTTTTTACAATTTAGTATCATAATCCAGTAGCGGTTCGTACAACACATATCCTTACCAAATTTCGTTACTGTAGCATTTATAGTTTCCGAGTAAATCGGCTGTGACAGACGGACAGACGGACAGACGGACAGACGGACATGACGAATCTATAAGGGTTCCGTTTTTGCCATTTTGGCTACGGAACCCTAAAAATAGAAAAAATGTGTTAATTTTATTTGATACATGTGATCTATTATCAATACGAATGATATGATATGGTATTTATAGTACTGGGTGAGAAAGTAACCCTGTATGAATATAGAACTATGAATATATCCTAGATTGACTTATATACTGTTGTGTCAACAGTACTTTAGATCCCATTCTAATCACGGTTTGATAATACGAGCGTCAAGTAACGGAATCGCACATTTAGAGTCGATTTGAGACATTATTTTTTTTATTATTAGAATAGAATCAGCTTGTGATTGAATGAATGAATGATGATTTGAATGAGCCAGATGAAGTCCAGGGCGCTACCACGATCTATTAATGCGATTCAGTTTAGGATCTAATTTGAATCGCGATGTGTCGGTTCTATAGAATAACTTTCAAAAGCTGACAAGCAGAAACGAAACTGAATCGCATTTAAGAGATCATGGTATTCATAGTAGCCCCCCAGATCTGGAATCAGGATATCAGGTTTTTTTTAACTCTTACCAGCAGGGCCGGATTTAGAGGTTGAGAGGCTTCGGGGCAACAAAGGAGTAGAGGCCCCCTGACCCCTAATTATTTTCCAAATAAAGTAGAATTTTTATTTCAGTCAAGTTTTTCAATAAATATTTTTTTGTGGAAACAAGTATAGATTATTTTATTATTTAACAAACATTCACATTTAATTGGAAACGAAAATTATCTGAAATTAAATTTTAGCGTTAACGAACGGAATCTTCCAAGCATGATTCGCCGAAAAATCGTTGATGATTTCGCTGAAATCCAGTTCCCGGAGTAGATGAAATGAATTTATTAGTACATAACATAACTTAAAATTATATTATATTAAAAACAGAGATATTGAAATTGTGCCAAAGGATCACTTTCAATACTCAAAAAAAAACATGTGTTAGTTAGAATTTGAATTTTTTTTTCGATATCTTTATTGTGGAGGCCCCTCTTTCGTGGAGTCCCCGGGTCTGTAGCCCCCTAAATCCGGCCCTGCTTACCAGTGTGTGGAAAGTGGTGCGACACTTGCTGCACACCCACTCGCGTGTGACGTCACTGTTGCCAGTCTTGAAGTGGCCGCCGTGGAGTTCTGGTCCGTCGCTGTAGTCCGACCCGGCATCGGCATCACCCACTGACATGTAAAATAATTTTGCAATTTCAGGAAATAAGAAATTGTATTATCAAACCGGAATCAGAAAGGGATTCGTAAGTACTGTTGACACAGGAAATGACACAGCATTTACCATGAAAAGAGTTGTTTATAGATGTAGTGAGTGATTAATTAATCAATTTGCTGTGACTCTCTGCAACTAAAACCATGAATATATGAATATAACTATGAATTTACCCTAGATTTACTTATACATTGTTATGTCAACAGTACTTTCGAATCCCATTGTAATTGTGGTTTGATAATATGTAAATTTTAGTATTTTAGGGTGAATCAACTTTTTTCTGTTATTGCCATGGTTACGGTCGCCTGAGTCACGCTGGTTTTATGCAAAATTATGCTACTTAAAGTAGGCAAACATGCAAGTAGTGCATGTCTGTAGGTGGCCCATTAAGGAAAGGGCTTATTAACACCAGAAAAATGCTTGCGCATAGTTTAAGTAGCATAATTTGGCATAAAACCAGAGTGCCTCAGGCGACCGTAACCATGGCAATAACAGACAGAAAAAAGTTGATTCACCCTTTAATAACATTACATTACAATAAGTATTAAATAACATTTTAATTTCAAATCTTGCGTTACAATTAGGGCACCCTATACAAAAGCATATGGTTTAAAGTTAGATTGGGATGGAATTAACTTTAACTATAATAATATATTATGCTTATGAGCTGATACACCATTTCGTGACTATTTTGCGTAAACCGACACTTTTATTTTATGTTAAATAGAAAGTATATGTAGACAATCAGCCGTGATAACATGCCGTGTGGTGACGGTTGTAAGAATACATTTGTCACCACCCCAACTCCTCCTGCGGGTGTCGTAAGAGTCGACTAAAGGATTGAAGTGTCACTGAGCACAATTTGATAAAAGATTGATGATGGGCAGCGGCGTCATCATAGTGGACACATTACTGCGATCGCCAATCCGCTTGCCCAGCGTGGCGTTTATGGGCATTTACCTCCTAAAGCGTTTATCATCATCATCATCATCATCATATCAGCTGAAAGACGTCCACTGCTGAACATAGGCCTCCCCCAATGATTGCCACAATGACCGGTCCTGCGCCACCCGCATCCAGCGGACTCCTGCGACCTTCACCAGGTCATCGGTCCACCTTGCCTACCAACGCTACGCCTTCCGGTACGTGGCCGCCACTCAAGAACCTTCCCGCCCCAACGGCCATCGGTTCTACGCGCAATGTGCCCCGCCCACTGCCACTTTAGTTTAGCGATTCGGAGTGCTATTTCGGTTACTTTGGTTCTGCTGCGGATGGTCTCATTTTTAATCCGATCACGCAGAGAGACTCCTAGCATAGACCTCTCCATTGCCCTTTGGGTGACTTTGAGCCTTCTTATGAGGCCCATTGTAAGCGGCCACGTTTCAGTACCGTATGCGTTACACGCATAATTCATAGGAGAGGCCTACGTCCAGCAGTGCACTACCATAGGCTGATGATGATGTGGATAATTAAGTGTTTACCATGAATAAACCATTAAATTTTTAATTTATATACAAACACATGTCTAGTTCCTGCTGCAGCCGCCACTGTGTGGTCTCCGCTGTCTCTTTCAGCCGCACCACCTGTCGTAGTACGTTCTCACAAGCGCCGCAAATGTGTTGCGGCTTGCCATCATTTTCTGTAATCTGAAGATATTTAAATAAATAAATAAATCTTGGGACATCATACATAAATCGACCTAGCCCAATGGTAAGCTCAATTAAGGCTTGTGATGTGGGCACCAGGCGACGATATATTTAATAGATACATATATATACGTAAATACATAGACAGCCATGACCAAAGAACAATATTTGTGATAAATAAATACAAATATTTATTATTTAACCTTGTGCCTACATGTCAAAACTTGCCAATTCAAATGGAGAAATTATACATTTTTAAAGGTCCAGTTAGATGAACAGTTAATAAATTATTGAGGCTGATGTACTGTGGGTAGGAACCTTATAATTAACATTTTCTTCGGTTACAGAGATGACTCATGAAATAAAACTGTTAAAACAGATAAACTCGCGTATATTAATGAAAGAACCCTGTAAAGTGTTTGAAACATCGGGATGAAGTTAAATTTAAGTAATACACACGAGTTTATAAATTTTTATACTTTTATTTCATTTTATAATGAAGTTATACAAATCTACAGATTGAACTACCAAAAGCATATGATCCAAAATATGTCTTAACAACACTTAGCTTTTGTGGCTGTTTTCAGAAACAAAATAATTTTATTTCTTTCACAAAGAGACAAAAATACCAACCTCTACTCCTAAGCAGTCTTTAATGGTGAGAGCTAAATCAAAGTCCTGGTCCCCTCCAAATATATTCTTTCCTCCAGATTTCAGACAAAGTCTGCAGGTTTTAACTAACGCCTGATTGTCTAGGATTCTTTTTAATGAACTGTAAAGTAAAATTTTAGGTTTATTTAATATTTTGTTACAGGGATAAAGTATCCAATCCACAAAAATCTTATGTTTAAAAGAAAAGTCATCAATTTCAGTGACAAACTTCAGACATTGGATCTTTTTTTTTAAACTACCTTCAATTGAAGAGTGTAAAGAATAAATGTAGCTTCTAGACTGCTTTGAACAGCATAATAATTATTAAAATATTATCAAAACGGGTTACTCACTTCGGGCTTTCACAGAGGGTGCTCCAGGCGACGACCCTCTTAATGGGTCGAAATATGTTGAGCAATCATCAACTTAAATTATGTGAGTAACCCGGTTCAATAATATTTTAATATGTTTGAGTCTCAAGTTAATTATAATTCTAAAATGGCTGTTTAGTCTACAGCCATTTAAGCCAGATAAGTTTGGTGGTTTTTAAGATTATGGATACAATATTATGGCTGTACTGCTATTGCTATACAACATTCTGTGACTGCTATCCAGGATCCATGGGGGGACAATGGGGGCACCAGCCCCCCCTTGACATAGGATCTAGGTGTGATTCTGGTATATTGGTATATAAACTGCGAAAGAAAATGCCGCCCCCTAAACGAAATCCCTTACCCGTGCCTGCTGTTATCACCCATAAAGTTTGCATTTGTAAGTGTTTGTAACTTCACTCAAATGTAGTTCCATTTTGATAGATGACTGGGTTTTGTAAAATCCCTGGTATAGTCAGCGTCAAATACTATGTAGCAGTGAATATAACCAAATAACTTGGTACATATTACAGTTAGTATGGTGTAAAGACCAAACTATTTTGGCCATTTTGCTACAAAATAATAAATGCTGATTGTTTTAACACACAAGATGCAGATGTTCCTATACAGTGAATCACAGAGTTATCAAAGCGATGTGGTTGTTATTACATATTTTATGACAAAGGTTCATGTTATACTTACTTTAGAACTTTATGCTTCTTTTGATTTATATTCGCCTGCCGCATTTTTATTTTGTCAAATTCTGTGTGGTCCAACTTTACGGTCAGCAGTTTTCTCATTAAAATTATACTGTTCATAGTGTAAATGCCGTTGTAGTAAACATCACTCGTAATAATTTTGTAATAACGAGAGAAAAGATTAATTGAATATAAACATGTCTTCTCCTATAGTTTTATACGAAATATCAAAACCAATCAACAGAATACAAGTAAATCATAAATATTTACATTGCCAATAATAACAGATTGATATTTTATCGAATCAACTACTCTCAGAAGTAAGAATCCTGAGATTCCTGAGAATCAACGAATCAACAACTACAACAACTTAAATTACTTTTGACAATTTTGACATTGACAGAAAGGAATGACAGTGATTGTCTAAAACTGTTTAAGACATAATATTTATCTTCAAAATATCTTTATTACGTGAATGAATTAGGGCATAGCCATAGACTTATAAATTTGTAGACCGAGTCTATTATTATCTGTGGGTGACGCCGGCAATGCCTGTCAACGTTCTTTGTTTGGGTATACTAGTGCACCTAAACCGCATGTAGTAAAAGTGACTAAAATAAAGCTTTTCATGTATATATTTCTGTTCGATAAGTGCACGGAATGTGATAAAAGTGATGACTTGTGTGGTTCCAGGGTGTAAAAACCGCCAGGGTTACCTGAATGAACAAAATAAAGACATTACGTTTCACCGGTAATTTAGTTTTGACTTGAATTTTAAGATTTCGAACCTTATTAAGGTAAAAGTAACTGAAAATCTTATTCAATATTTGTTGCCGGATACATGTGTGTAGTTTTGTGAATTAACCATTCGTATTTGCCTTCGTAATGTAATTATAAATAGTGGGATTCAAATATTTGTATCGCATAGTGTTGTACCTAAGAGACCGACCGTGATATCGATAAATGTATTGATAGCCAACTCAGAAAATGAATCGATGTTTTTAATTTCCAACAGGTTGCCACAGGACACAGAACAAAGGCTATTATGGGTCAGAAATATCAAAAAGGCAGACGACTGATTCCCTAAAAAGTATTCAAAAATATGCTCCGCACATTTTTAAGCTGTTGTTTCAGGCAAGGGTACGCGCATAAGTGATTACATTCTGACGTAGTACCCACCATATTTGGTAATCATCCAATGTCATGTCAACCAGAAAGTAAATTAAGTTTAGTTTAATAATGACACACATGTGTTTAATTACAAAGAAGCCATCATACGAAAATTGTTAGGTATGCTGTAAGGGATGATAAGTTCCATAAAACATGTTGTAATGAGGGTTTTCTGAAATGCCGTTCACCAGGGCGGCAGCACTGAGGCGTCAGGTCCAGAAACTTGTCTAAATTCTAAGATTTGTACGAGTTAATAAAATTATGTAAAAAAATAAAATTACCTTCTAGTTAGTTTTTCTTTGAGGCTAGATAATTGTTTCTTAGCGAGACCTTACCGCTAAGTGGCGCCAACTAGTGGCATACGTTTTAGACAGAACACTTCTTATGACATTTGACATTTTAATTAAAGATAAAATTTCATTATATTCTGCACGTTTATTCGAAACCTTACTTTATAATGAGAGCAGCGCTCGTTTTCGTGCCGGAGGCGGTCATCCCTAAAATAACATGATTTATATATTATTTCTGGCAACACCAGGTAGCCATTTTGAAGTCTTTATATAAACAGTTAAAAATTCTGGTTCCTCATTGGCGTCTTGATTTTCGCTAGGAGCGGTCATCCGGTAAGTCATTTTAGACGACATTTCTCCTTAAAATATTGTGTTCATTCTATACTTGTGTTCCTTAACACAGCGATAAAATGGAAGATCGCGATAAAAATTTTAATCTGCCCACGCTTAACCGGAAAAGTGAAAACCCTGGTGGAAACGAAAAACGAACTCGTTATGACGAAGTTTTAAATAATTTAGCACTACAGGTTCAACACATGCAAAAATTCCTGTCGAATCAGTTTCCGCCTGCAGAAAACCCACCTTCTCCTGGGGAAAACATAGAAATACCCGAAGATTCAATTGACTTGAATGCGAGTAGGGAGTTATTTTCCGAATCGGAATCAGGTTTGCCTTTACCTGCCGGCCCTGCCGCTATAGAATCGGATTCTAAAAAAGTGGCCACAATCTCAGAGCAACCCTTTTCCATGACTTTAGAAACTGTTATCAAGGACCCGTCTGTTCCAAAGTCAGCTCCAAACCATTTAGCGTCCTTAAAACAATTTCAGCGATTCGAATCAGGGGATTGGGCAGAAATTCGTTATTCCGAAGTACAAAAGAATTACGTATCCGGTTCCCGGTTTTATTGAATTAGAAAGCAATGACGAAATAAAACCCTATGATGTTTTTAACAACCTTAGCCATACAGAACGTGGTTTTGCAGCTATTTCTTCAGGTTTATTAAAACAATGTGATGCCATGGAACAGGGGATTCGCACCTTCATGTCATGGATAACCACATCTGAAATTGTTGAGATTGCAATGATACAAAATAAGATCAACGAGATTTTCTTGGAAGGAGATTACAAGAAAATCTCGTCGGACTTATTACAAATGGCTTGTGGCCATCGGGCTGATTTAGTCCAGCAAAGAAGAGATGGTATTTTACGATCGGTGAAAGATAAATTTACGAAAGAAACCCTTCGAAAAATACCACCAACATGTGACAGTCTTTTTCAAGTTGACACCTTCTCAGCCACGCTAGAAAAGAAAGGGGGCGCAAATAAGGTATTTTGGCCTCTTAAAAACGAACGACTAAATAAAAAAGCCGCGCAGGCTGATTCTGTTCCTAACACAAAAACAAAGTATCAATTTCCCGCGCAGGGTAGTCACCAATTTTTTCAAACGCCCGCACCAACGGCTATGAACAGCTACTATTATCCACAAACAGGTACCGCGCAGGTTCCTTACTATCCATACACGCCATCAGTACCTACTGCGCAAGTGGGTTACGGTATGTATGACCAATCTTTGCCAAGGATGCCCACGCAGGGTAATCGAAATTTTCGCTCGCAACGCGTCGCTAGAGGTAGGTCGGGACCCTCTAGTAACCAAGCTGCTAGACAATCTTACAATAACTCGCGAAAAGAATCTCGTGGGAAAAAGTTCTGACTCAAAATTTCAGGCAGGTCAAATATCTCATTTTATAGAAATTTGGAAAACGCATGGAGTAAGTCCAACATTGTTAAAAATAATACAGGGTTATCGCATCCCTTTTTGCGTAAAACCAGTGCTCCAGCTACCGTGTCTATCAAACCATCCCCAATCAACATTACCGTCATACGAAATGGACCTTGCAATCAATCAACTTATAGAAATGAAGGTCATAGAACCGGTACCACTGACCCCCAGTTTTGTTTCTCGGATTTTTCTGGTCCAGAAATCAGACGGCACACATCGGCCAATATTCAATTTAAAAAATCTAAACAAATTCGTATACGTGGGCAAATTCAAGCTAATAAACCTACAAAAAATCCCAAGTTTTATTCAAGCTGGGGATTGGATGGCCAAGATCGATCTATCCAACGCTTACTTCCATCTACCGATAGCACCAGCCCACAGATGCTTTCTAAGGCTAATTTACAAAGAAACCCTGTGGCAAATGACCTGCCTCCCTTTTGGCCTGGCGTCGGCCCCAAAAGTGTTTTCTATGCTCAGCAATTGGATAGCTCAAATATTACGCGAACAAAACGTCAGAGTCATCGTTTACTTAGACGATTATCTTCTAGTCTCTCAAGACAGAAAGAAACTGGAATTGCACATAAACCTGGTTTTAAACTTATTAACCTCTCTCGGATGGAAAATAAATATG